>DWON01002610.1:0-20101 GCA_018251015.1 Phocides pigmalion okeechobee
CGGTCACATATCCGAATCAACCATTAAAAGCAGAATAAAAATATCTTTCTAACAGTGTATAACACCTATTTATCAGTCTTAAAATTACAGAGCAATTATACAAGAACTGATTTTGACAACTTCAAATGGCTCTCCTGTAAAATTAGGTCTATTCGGGTTGTGGCCCTTTTGTTTTGAAGTAGCGATATATTCAAGTTATACTTCTTTAGGCGCGTTATGAAAAATGATGAATTAAATTTTAAGATTCGTCACACAAAGTTACAGTATGAAGTTGCAGCGGTTGCAGTCTCGAAACAAAAGCTATCAACAAAATAGAAATAGAATCTCCATTAGTCGCGCAAGTTGGCACCATCGGCGTTTCTGTTCACTGTTTTCATATTCATAGTATTTATCCACACTGATAACTGAAGTTCCGATCCAGTCATTACCAAAAGATGCTATGGCAGTGGACATAATTTAAAAATAACATTCGGATAATAATAGAACTTATGTTACCTTTAATGTAAGAAAATACATATTTATATATTTATTTTTTCAAATTTAAACTTAACTTTATAGGCTGTGTTGACTATCCTATTCCAGCCCTTTTATTATTTTATTGTAATTTATTATTTGCAAACAATTGAAAACGATTTTTAATGATGTCAAAGAAGTATAACTTCTGACGCGCGTACATAAATACACGCACCCTTTTTCTGTGTGAATTGTCGGCGAATCCCCTGTTTAGAGAAAAGAACTCCAGTTTAGTGCCGCCTCCCGCAATCCTGACTCCATATAATACATGAGCACCGCAGTCAGTGTTAACATGAGGCGGCCTGCACGCTCGTTTGTTACTCCACTCATATAAAAAGACTACATATCAATTGATAAGGAGTAACGATAATATTTAGTTTACTTATCTATCAGGATTATTATATCTGAAAGTAAACAACAAGTAAAGTTGGGGGAGGCGTGGTTGCCGGATACACATTATTGGAGGCGACCATCTTAGTCCTCATCTTAGTCCTCAAGAGTAAGAACGCATTCGCGTCCATCCTTAAATAGGACTCTGTTCTATTTGAGATTGGACGTGGTTATCCATGGGCTGCAGTGACCACTTAACATCAGGTGGCCTGCGTGCCAATTTCTTACTCTTTCGCTATAAAAAAAAAACAGTTCATGACAAATTTATTATTTAGACATACTACTAAAGATTATAGATACGAATATATATAATAATAATGCCAAATATTAAATTAGATATTATTTGCCAAAATTATGACTGTTTATCATTAATGTTGTAAATACATACATTTAATTATATAATAAGTTTAATAAATTATCGCTAAACGTTCATAGTGAATAATTCTAAGTCTATAGGTTTCGTTTAAATGGTTAGTAAATAAAAAAAAATAAAACACAAAGTTCATTTTATTTTTTTATTGACAATGCTTATTATTTCAAAAGTGGATAGTATTCGGGCTGACATTTATTAAAATTGGCCTTTCTCGTATCAAAATAATGATTAATTTTGCGCCACTCGAGCTTCAGTTTAAAAAAGTAACTAGCTAACCTATTTAAACACATGAAAATAAAAATATAAGTAATGATATCACAATACACTTAAATACGATTACTTATTTATAAATTGAACTAAATATTTACAAATTTGGTTAATAAAGTAGCCATAGACCATCACGTTCTCCTTGTGGAAGTTGTGGTTTAAACTTTATATGACTTTTTAATAAAAAGTTACAGGAATATACATTAACATATAGCTTTAAACCACGTTTACCACTTGCCCTTGAAATGAGTACAAAAATATCGTTTAGTTCTTACGTACTTGTTGCAAATTTAATCATGCAATTTCTCATTATCTGTATGGTTAGCTCGCAAAACTACGCGTAACAACGAGCCGTTGCTATTTGTCGAATCATTGCTTCTATTGCGTATTCAATCCTCTAATTGCCACAGGTTTCAGACAGAAACGTCATTATTTATTTCGTTATTAATTATTTATGCATATGCAGTATAATTCCATATAATCATTATTAAAACTAAGTCATTTAATATACAACCAATATTAAATGACTTAGATTTGATAGAAAACATTCTTTCGCGCTAACCACACATGATAATCACTTATAATTAAATCCAGTGAACATGTCATTACTATTGCCCGTGGCAGCACATAACACAGTAATTTTATACGAATGAACACATCACAAGTCTACGCTATCGTCTCGAAATGAGATCGACGAAAGTGAAGAACGACTAACACACGAACTTCGAAACTCGAACGAAGCGCGCATAGAACCGCAGCTTGACTACACCGTAACCGATAGATTAATCAATGTCGAACGCGTAAAGTAGGATGGGTGATCGCTAGTGGTGAGCTATCATGCGTGCTTTCGTGTTTCGAAGGGGACGTTAACCAGTCAGTTCCAGTTGCTACCGATCATGAACCGCAAGTTTTGTCGGGGGCACTATGGGCGATTCGAAAACATCCGACAAATGGATTCCCCACTAACCAATACCATCGACCAATCCACATTGGAATATGGTTGAGGCTTCACCCAGTTGTGGTATAACACATGTGCCCAACAGTTAGATATTATAAATGTTGGGGCCACTAAACAAACGTATTCATATAAATACTTCACAGTGGTGACGTAAAACTGAAACTTAGGTTGAGTGAGCTTTTACCAGTGATTTAGAATGTGCTATTTGATCGTACAAAATGACAAGAATATTATTCAGCATCTAATGTAACCTATTTGATCGTAGGCATTACGAGAGTGTAGTAAATTGAAATATGAATATCTTTTAAATTCCGTGATTCCTGCTTGTAGGTTAAATGTGGAAGATTTAGAATATCTTATTATTAGACATTTATTATTAGTATTAAGTAATACATCTAAAGAGATAAATACGAGGGTAAATAGTGACTAATGATTACATACATAAGTCCCTATAAGACACGCCTATAATAGTATTGTTATTGAAAAAGATTTTACATATTTTAATTAAATTCAAGCGTCGTAAATTTTACACAATGAGGAAAAATCGTTTGTATAAATATAGAATACACAATTATTTAAAATGTTTTATACATAATGAATGTAATGTAAATTTAATATTATTAGAACTTGTAGATTACAATTAATTTTTGCGCGAATTTGGTACAACTTTAGCAATAAGGCCATAAATATATTCTAGATAACAATTACACCGTTATAAGTGAAAATACTATTATTACTTTTTTATTCTTTTTTTGTATAGATTGAACTTATTGCCAATCTAATTTTCTATTTTATAAAAATAATCTAATGTATATACTTAGAATGGGAACATGAATACATATACAGAACAATAAGCATCATCATTCATCGCTGCAGTCCAATGTTGCCAAAATTTGTTTCGTCCTTATTATGGTACCCATATTGAATATTATTTGAGCTTATTAAGACCAGACGCGATGAACGACCGACGGTCCTACGTACAGTACTCACGAATGAGGCTACTATTTACTTCTCACTGATTACAATGTTACAACCTGTATGCATGTAATTTCTATAATATTTTAAAAACTGGTATTAAAGTAAGAGTCAGAACAAGCTGATCGTACGTTGTATATAGAGCTTAATACTATAACTATAACGCATGCATATAAAAACTATGTTTTTAACAATACTATTTGCCAAACGTCATCGGTGTTCCGAAGGCAGGTTACGAACAACTTAATTTAATACATTACAGCTTCTGTTGTAAATCTCAATAAAAATATTTACATCTACTAATTATTAGCTGCGTTTCGTTAAAATCAATTAATAAGGCCAATTAGGATTGCTTACAGATTTTTTTTCAATATAATGCACAAAGATATACTAGATAACTAGATAACATAGTAAACTAATTAAACACTAATATATTAATATATCACCAACACAAATGATCTTGGAGAGCTGACATAAAAGTTACACGTATTAAAAATATCTGATAGCGACGAAACTGACATCAAAGAAACTAGCAAATAGCTATAAGTAACTTATGATATCAGTTGATATTATTTGCTATCATGTATGTGTGCTTGCATACGTGGAGCCTCAATATGAGATACATTTTTAGCAATAGCAAGGTCTGTCGTCCAAAGATCAATGCCGTCCATGGACATCTATTACTGTCTCCATGTAGAACGGAAATCTACCAGAAGTCGCTATTCCTCAGGACTAAGACGGAACACTTAAATCTGAATCTATGTTATCACACATTTCAGTCCAGAACACAGCAGCGCTACACTACTGCTACGAGGCAGAAGAGAACGATGGTGTCGATGTAGACTAACATCAGAGTTCTACCATGTCGAAATTTCTTTCACACATTTCTTTAATCACTCACTTCATTAATGAAAATTCATATTTTCGTTATTTATATCATAAACAAATTTCGGCTTCGGGTGCGGAAGGATGCGTCGTTGAGTTTGATTGACCTAATACAGTGCCATGCTATAGTTGGTGTAAGGATAGGGATGAGATATACTTGCAAGTCTCAATAACAGTACCAAATACGAGCCCGTTAAAGTATCACGGACGAATACGAGGGTCAAAGACGGGTATTAAATTACTTGAAATCATTTAGCAGCATACATGAAATGTATTAAATGCGACGCGAAGCGGAGCGGAATTTGTCAGATTTTTTACACGAAATCAAATCGTAGTTACTTAAGAAGCTCTCAATCAAACTGCAAAAAAAACGAAAAGCAAGAATTTACTTTTAAACGTAACAATGGTTTCTTAAAGTCCATACACATCACGCTATATCGTACTTTACTCGCATTGAATAAGGTAACCGAATAGCTAAGTAACCTACAAAACGTTGAGCTATAAAAAAGAATATTATTTGTATCACGTTAAGTGAATATATTTCGAACGTAAAGCGCGCGTCGGCAGACTGCAATTAAAATACTTTCAACACACTTCTCCTTCAACACTTTGCACCTGCCCGAGAGACACTCCTTCCGACTTGCCATCCTATTACCGGGTTCCCTGTCCAAGTACTTTTTTCAACGAACTTGCAAGTATTCTTCACTCGTACCGAGCCGCCCTACTACTAAACGGAGCCCTGATTTTAAGTAATTACACCTCATCCCTATATTAAAATAGCTTAGGGCCAATGGCTGTTAAATATGCCCTTTCATCATTTCCTGCTCAACAGAATAATTGCCGTTGGCCTCGGCGTTGCCTGAGCAACTCAGGACGAATTAAAAGAATAATGTGTGATTTTTTATCCCCGAAACTATTTTAAGTTAAAAAGCGTTAATCGTAAGTACTCGTTATATGTTAAAATGTATATATTTCGTGATGATATTAGTTTAACATGTATATAATGGAACATCAAATAATAACTTCATTTTCCCGTCCACTTGCGTACACCCTACAAGGAGTAGGCGTTTATTAAACTACGCGATCTTAGGAATTGTGCCTCCGCCATAGATTAATATATAATTAAAACTATTAGACGACGAAACTATAAACCATAATCACACATAATAAATCACAGATGAACACTCTATAAATAAATCAATCACATCCGCAAACAGTGGGTATAAAATTTAACCAGATCATTGCTACAGATTATACATATAAAATATTATATACATTTAGTAATTTCAATGTTATTGAATAAAGCGTCTTATATTTTAAATAATCTGTACTACCTTTGAAGCTTACTGAAACACCGATCAGCGTACCTTTAATGTAATGGTAACTGTATAACTGCAAAATGGAAAGCTGATCGTAATATTGCAGTAGACCGAATACGCATCCATGCTCCAGACTTTTCTGTTATGAGGAGAGCCATTTACAAAGTAGACCTGTGCCCAGTAGTGGGACATGAAACGGCCTGAAGTCAACAATACTAACTTCAGAAATTTTGGAATATATATATGATGTACATATGTCAAAAAATAGGCACGGACATTACTGTAATTCAGGTTCATCCATAATTTAATTTAACACCTTCCCTGAGGGATACGCAACTATCGTGTATTAATTGACTTGTACACACCTGTTGTACGTATAAACCTGTACAGATTTCGGGCACACAAGGACCGTATTTACGTCGCCGCTAATAAACAGGGGGCGGACATTACGTATGTGCATTCGTAATGCCGCACGGATCATGAAACACGACTTTTCTGTAAATTGTGGGCGCATCTCTACTCTAGAGCAACCATCTCCAGTATAGTGCCACCTTCCGCAACGTTGACTCGAAGTAATATATGAGCGCCGCAATGAAAGGGCTAAAATCCTAATATATTTCAGTCAGACTTTCTTTGCTAAGAAAACCGGTCATAAATAATACTTATCTCTTGGCAGCGATTATATCACGAAAGGCTTTGTATCTTATGAATTTAAAACAATGATGAAGTTTCTTTAAATTCTGCTTATTTTCGACTTCTTTAAAATGGGTAGTATCAAACTTAAATTTAAATATTTTTAAAGTATACAGACGCTTTACCCAATTATAAGATTATCAAGTTGGCGTACTGCATTACAGCCTATTTTTCCGTACATATAAAGTTCAACAATTGCAATGTAACTCCACTTCTTCGTGTAAGTAGCACCGAAAAACAAACATTCATTGCGCAGTACACAGACATAAACAATGACGTAGATACCAAGATACATGAACATAACATTGTTTTCACATGTCGATATATTTACGCATTACACAATATTACATTGAACTTGAACTTAATCTTTTTGGTGTACTCTTATATCAGAGAGCGATAAAACAAACGTACATTTGACTACATACAACATATAGTTCTAACAAACCCAAACACATATCATTACCATGAAGACAATTTACATCAACCAATTCATCTCTAACACTTAGTACATATGTATTTTACATTATATAAATATATGTATATTTGTACATTCAACACTTTCATGCGACATAAATGGAAGCCACAACTAGTATATTACTTCTTGACTGATTAACAATTATAACACATTTTCCTATCGAACACACAATGAATTATAAATAAATGTCTTGTATTCTAAATCTAAAACACATTCAATTATATATAAAATAAAAAATGGTGTTTTACATTTCCCCTACATCAATGTATGTTAGTTGTGATATAAATTTGTATACTGAACAACCATATAATACCACACAACGGTATACGCACACTAAATATACGACTTTCATATTAAACATTACTTCCGTACATATAACTCATCCATATAAGTTGTAGAGTCAACGTGCATATTTGCACTGCGTGAGCAAACCTGTATAAAAGGATATCACATGTATGAAACGAGTTACTAAGACCTAAGTTTATTACCATCGAGAGCAATTATTTGCAGGAATTCATGACACTTTGTTCAACGACCCCATCAGGTTAGTGACCCGAGGAACATTAGCGTTTATGACATAGCTGATCATGAGTAATGTGACTTGTAATTTTTGCTGTTGCCAGGCAGCAATGATTGGATTTTTAATTGTTGCTGTTTATTAAAATACTTAGCCACCCATCGTATCACGTTCTCTTTAGTAACGTGTCCATCACGGTGAAAACGTCCTGTATTCTATTTGCTCTGATACTAAATTTATGCACATTTTATTACATATCTATCGCACCAAATTCAAGACGATTATTTTCGATATGACAACGAATCATTTGCCTATTGAAAAAACAATGTATGAAAATTTGTACTATTGATCTCCATGGTTTATCGTGAAGTGAAATACCTCTACTGGAATCGTAATTATTCGTCACAACTCCACGTTGACCAAACATTACGTAATATATTATATACAAAATAGTTTCTTGAATATTATGTCTTTGTACAAAATACATACAAATGTCATAAGTTCCGACCGGCTGGAAATATGTAAAATTACATCTCACAAAGATATGTTCTAAGATTATAATATTATAAAGAATAATTACTTTAAAACACAGTAACGATTTAAACGAGTACTTTTATTTGAACTTTATAAATTACTAATTAATTATTTTACTTTAAAATATTGCTTTTAGTGTAATTAATATTAGATTGCTTGCATTTTATATTTACTCACCACTTTCATGTATATGCAGCTGATGTATTCCGGTCTAAAAGGTATGCGAGACAAAGCCAGCTCGCAAGCGTAGCGTTTAGAGTTTATGCCTCAGCTGTCACACGCGTCCACCAACAATGGTCTGCGCCCTTCCTCAGGGACTGCAGTGGTGCATTATTGCTAATTTAGTATCAATCTTAACTTTAAGCGGATAGCTGTATCCAATACAATAATTAGTTGACATCCGTCTAAAATGTTCACAGCGTTTGATTTAACAGAAAAGTCTGCCGTTTAAACCTATATTAATTCCGCTTTTATTGCTTTGATATTGTTTATCATTGATCAGACTTTAAATCGATACCAAATTAAACTGATTCTCAGTTGGATCGTCCGATTAAAACCTCGAAACGTGTAAAACAGTACTTCTAACCTCTAGCTACCCGTACCTAAGACACTCATGGTACCTAAGATGTTAACACGACAACTGTCTATAGTATTATCAAAAACATATTATGCACATATGCTATTTTAATAAAATTATTAATTTATTTACTCCTACTTTAAAGGCGAATTTATAACGGAGGTATATGAGATACACTTTAACCAAGCACTTAGTTTTAAAATCTAAAAGCTACTTGTTTTTATTTCCTAATATAAACAATTTAATCAGGAGTTATATCTCGTAAAAATGACTTACAAAACTATGTTTATATTTATTTTGCCACTCATTGTCATTATATTAATAAAAGGCAACTTGAGAAAATCAAACACAGTTCACAACGTTTCAAAGATTGATGCTCACTATCGTAACAGCGGTCGGTCACAGTGGCAATCAAACAGAGTTATAGGTAATACACAAAATATTAAACCTTTCCCAAAATAATTAATTACGCTTTTTATTTATTCGTGATTATTGTTACATTTTGAGAATTTTATGGAAGTTACCGAGATCTATTGGTTTTCATGCAATGGAAGTAGCAGACGTGCATGCAGTCGACCTAAGGTCTTAATTACGAATTAGTATTTTTAAAGTGATTATTTTAAACTTACTTGGAAATTTGGTATTTTCGAACGCATTAAGATTGGAGTGTCATATGAGGTTATGAAACTAAGTATTATCCTCGTTATAATAGCAGGGATAGTCAATCATGCGTATTTTTAAATCAACATGCAGAGTATTTTAAAACAAGACCGTACTAATACTTGATGGTTTTAAAAAATGGTATATGAAGTGGTCAATGACGATCATGGGCGTCTGAAATCGATCTCAATGAAGGCAAACGTGTCACTTGAAATCGGTAACAGGCTGCTGTGTCTGAGGACTGAGTTGAAGATATCTCTTTTCAAATCCCTCAAATTAATTCAAATAAGAAGTTTCGGAGTGGTACTGCAGTGATATCTAGAAGTATACTTCGACCTACGTGAACCTAACACTGCTGCAAACAACGTCAAAGATTATTAATAACGTTAATGTCACTCCATAATAGTAATATTGACGTACAAGAAGATTTCTGTAAATAATCTGCCTAGAATAATAATATTTTAACTTTAAACTATCAGAAACTTTAAAAGAATCGAATACACGACATACTTGCGATTATAGAATTTTGTAATATTGGTATATTTTAAAATGCAATATTTATTTCTTATATTATGACGTTAAAAACACCATCAATTTATATTAAATTTGTAATTGCAATTTACGCCAGTATATATAATATGAAACATGTCATTGAGGTCGTTTTCAAGGAAGTACGATGTATTCTACATTTTAAAATCTTATGCCAAACGGAATCTCCTTAATTTATTAGTATTTTTACTTATTTCTGAAGATGCTGCCTAATGATTTTATAAACGATAATTTAAAACACATGTAATAACGGGCGGTTTAGATTTTTCAATAATAAGTACAAGAATTTAGTCAGTGTATTTATGTATAGTTATACCTATATACTTATTAGATATAATATAATTAAATTTTGCATACAAAATTTATTGCTCAAATTAGGTTAATTTCTAACACGACTCTAATAACACCCATAATTTCATAATGGCGGTGACCCGATGTTCCATAAAATATTGTAATTTTTATCGTAAAAGACGAAACAAGGCTATTCAACGAGGCTTGTATATTTAGAGTTTGAACAATATTCACTTTATATTACTTTCAAAGGCACTAATCTGCATTCGTAATGTCTGTAACATTTAAAAAAGTCTGAAGAATATAATTGGAAATATGTACATACACTTAAAGAGATCACGTCAAGTTACCTTTGACTAAACGCCAATGTAATCGAGATCCTAAATCACATAAAAAGCTAACCCTTAAGTGTAAACAAATTTGCGTTTGAAAAAATTTAAATAATCTGTATTTTCACATAAATCCGGGCATTCCCAACTCTTTGTTAGATAACATTTACTGTAATAACTTAACTGTCGAAAAAAACAGTTAAAAGTAATAACACAAATAATACTATCGTTAATGTTTTAATTCACAACGTTGTAAATTGTAATTTTAATAAACAAGGATAAAGTGTCGTAATCCCAAATTTGACAACGTTCAGTACCAAAAAGTATTATGTACCAATTCCTAATTACACATTTAAATACAATATTGCTTTGTCATATTCTTTATATGTATAGGAGACATTGAATAATCTTGAATAGCCTTGATATGTACTGCTTATAGTAATCCTTAAATATTGTTGGAAATAGAATCGATATTTTCTTCGATTTTGAAAATATGACTTTATTTTGTTTTTTGAACATAGTCACCGACTATTTTATCATGTTCACTCCTTGTATGATTTTTCCACACAGACCTATTGCAGTGCAATGAATACAGCATAGTTATTGTTAAAACTATATATTCCGATACCAGTAAAATATATGATAGCTTATTATTTGATAGGAAATATTGTTATGCACATAAGTAATATGTAAACTCCCGCTGCGCTTTTATACGTGTGTATAATGTTGTCTGTAAATAGTAATGATTGTTGCCGCGGCGTAGCATTCTTATTGTATGTAATCGCGATGTAAGAATACGTCACTGAATATGCCCCTTCGTGTTGTATTACCTAATGCTTCTGCGTGTGATAGTTTATTAAAGTAAGCGTTATCTGATACACTTATATTTTCGGATTTATAACCGTTTACTCACGATTTGAAATTTACGATGTTTAACGTAATTTATTCCAAGTATAGAGATAGAGAATATTGTCAAAATTTGAACTGTCCATTTTTTTCTTTTTATTGTCTTTTCGTTATTATTTTGTTTTTTTTCTTATATTTTTTTTTATAAAATTAAACTACCACTATTGATTTTCCGGTGCATATAATTAAATATAGTGAATATTTGTTGTTTATTTTTTAAAATCCCTTATTTCATATTCGGTATCTTTTGTTACAATTTAAAGACATTTTGATTGCGGAAAGTTCTACGGTTCCCTACATCATATTCTATTTTATTTCCACTGAAGTCTAGCTCAATCTACGCTTTAAGACAGAAAATTTAATGAAATATTGCTTTTCTTATAAAGTATATAATTAAAAAATTGTAAAAATATAAAAATACTTAATCTATTTAATATGACATGATCGTAAAATCGATGCGAATCGTACATCCAACGATGTAAATCTTATTCTTGTCATTGAACCATCCTGCATTAAACAAATATCGTATTATACGTGTACAAAAGTTTCCATTCATTTTATCGACTCTATTTCTAAACAATAATGTAATCCCTCAATGGCAAATCTTATACCTAGGTTTAATAAATGTAAGTATGAATTGTACTTATCGTTACAAGACACGTACGCGAAGAACGACACTTGTCACCAAGTATCAACGAACCCGTCTACGTACGTCATTGTCAGTGTTATCAGTTCACCGCCGTACCTATTAGCCGGACTATCTGCTCGTCTACTACCGGATGCCTTTAGATTATCAGCGGATGTCACTAGTGCTAACATCGGACTTGCTGTCGGCGACGTTAGTACTTATTGTCAAATATTAAGAATAGTCTAATAACCTATTTCTCTCTCAAAAAATTTATAATCATTTTCAGAAAAGGGCACTTTAAATGAACATCCTACAACACATACTTAGGTGGGACACCGGATTTTATAAAAAGTACAATAATAATTGTACGTATTGTGTTGAAGATGGGCCTTGCGTCAATCTATGCACAGTCAATTGCTTACGTAGTGGTTGTGCATAACATCATGGTCTTCTTTAATCTAAATTTGAAGACCAAAAATATATGAATAAAAAAATTTGGAGGATAAATTGTAACAAAAAACGTATTTTGTTTTATTTAGGTACAGTTAGCCAAGGATTTTAATTTTTTTGTTATTTTTTAACGATTTTTGAATGTTTTTACACTTTGATTAGTTTTACATATCAATACTTGATAACAATGAATAAAGCTTTGAGATTATATTAATGTTAATGGTTTATTTAAAAAGTAGTAAAATATCATTTGTTGCTACTGATCAAACAATAATTATTGTAATTTAATGGGCAAAAAACCGTTACGTACTCCAGTTAACTGCCAACTGTGATTGTAAGGACATGTATATGCCGCATCGAAAATGTTTAACGAGATGTGGTCAACATTTTAGGAGCAACATATATGAAAGGGAATCTGTTATATATTTATATAAGCAATACAAACAGGACATATACAAGGATTAGCTGCATATTCTAATATATTTTGACGAGCATTCAAAGCGAACGATTCAACGAGCTAAGGTAATAGGCACCTATTGACGTGTTGACGAGCGAGTTACGAAGAAATAAGACGTCTTCATGGACTAAGACGAAAAGCACTACTGAGGTGGGCGCAAATACAACTGCACCGTAGTCACGAGTATTATTGACATTTTTATGAAATTATACGAAACCTCACAAACCTGTCCGCGCCGTACGATTGCATTTCAGAAAAATGTTCTACGTACATTTGATTGAATCGCGAAGACATATCGACACAGCTTGCTCAATTCAGATGACATCATTCGCATTAAGCCCTTAAAAGTTTCGCAAATTTGATAAATCGCGCGTGTGACGCGGTCATCTGATTTGACACATAAAACACGGGTTTTTCGATTTTGACAACATCGCGCCACAAGAATATCAACAAATGCGACGAGACTCCGTTGAGTGCAATTACACGTGCGTCCACCTGTATGCGCTAAGTGATTCTAGATGTCTACATGATAGTGTGGCTCGGGGAGAGTTAATGGTGATAACCGGGTTGCTAGGCGGTAGGACTCGCGGCGCGCTAGAGCCAGACGGGGGGCGCGCGCGGCGAGAGGCACCAGTGTTATGGGCGGTGCAACAGCGGCGTGTGCTCGCCCGTCTCCCAGCGCAGCTCGGTGCGCGAGCGCGACCCGCAGTTGTTCGTGCAGCACGCCGACACGCTCTGCGGCACCTGCGGGCACGACACACGTCACACGAAACGTTACATTCGTCTCTTTCTTTCTCTATACCTTATCCAATTGAAGGTTAATGAATTCCTTTCGTGTTGTATACAATCGTTAACACTTTCCCTGCGGCTACAAAACTGCTGTGTAATTATGAGCGCGACGCGCTTGCGGCTCCTACACAATTATGTAGTAGCGACAAAGTTGTATGGATTGCGGGTGAACAAAAGTGCTGTTTTTACGTCGGCGCTACAAGACTGAGGGCGGACATGACATCTGTGTATTCGTAGATGATACACAGATATTAAAAAAATACAATATTTTAGTAATTTCTCGGCGTATCTTCAGTATAATCAAATAAGCTCCAGTTTAGGGCCGCCTACCTCAATACTGAACCAATCGTATATATCCGCGCCGCAGGGAAAGTGTTAAAAATATTGCAAATTTCTTGTTGTAACTGTAATAAGTTGTTGTTCCAAATAATGATATACACAAAATGTATTAACTTGTATACTTTCACATTAACTTTACGGATTACCGCAGAAGAGCTCACCTGAGAGAGGTGCAAGTCGTACAGGTGCAGCGTGCTGACGGACATGTCCCGCGCCTCGTCGGGCGGCAGTTGCGCATCGAGCAGTGGCGTGTCGAGCCCCAGCACGGACCCCGCGCCCGAAGCCCCCGCGGCCGCAGTCCCCGCGCCCGCGCTCACGCCCTCTTCTTCATCGCTAGTCTCATCCATATCCTGAAACCACAACCCGCGTGTACTTTTATAACCGCTCTCAACATTGTGTAGCCTGAACTTACACTAAAAGTGTACATTTTGGCTTACTTTACCCAGTTCAGGAAAAAGTAAGCCAAAAATGTACACTTTTTTATCGCTCGTCTAGTGTGTACCCTAAAAACATAGTATGTGCTTAGGTTTATGAAAGCTGACATTGAAAATGACAAGCAGTTGAATAAAATACAAAAGGTCGCGTTAAAGCTATATAGCGTTATCTGATAACCCACTGTTAAATTTTAGTGAGTCCTCTCTGCCTCTGTAACGAATGACAGAGTATTTTTATAGACATATCCTTTGACATGTTAAATGGAATGAGAAATGGATAGAACTTGTCTTAGTATAAACTGTAATCTAAAGAAGCAACTTTATTTTTTATTTTTATCTAATATATAATACAGCACGAGCAAAATTAATGCAATCCATAGTTTTGTCAGTCATGCCCCGACGCACCACCCTCATTGAGATCAGCGATATGCTACTACGAAGCTAAATGTGCTAATCTGTTAAAGGCCGGAAAATTTAGCGGCTCCTGTTATATTAACTATATTTTTATGTATTGAAATCGCATGTCCGCCACTTGTCATACATATGGATTCCTGCTTTAAATCGATCATATATGCATTACTAGCTTAGTAAATGTGAATATGTCTTACCACATACCGCACCTGTTGAAATAGGCGGTAATATGCTAGTGCACACGATTACCAAAAAATTCTACCACCTTTTTAATGTGTACAACTCATTTATAGACTCTATTTTGCTAAGCAATACATACTCTATTTTATTTTTATTTTTTTACAATTAAAAACTGAGAATTCTTACGCTATCCCTCAGAACTAATTGGAATGTAACATATAAATAAATAATCATATAAATAATTTAAATCGAAAGTACATTTCTATCGAAACGGGTACGCCTAACACAGGACGCGATTTAATACAAATAGCGTAGCCTTTTGTATTGATGAAATGCGATTTCGTCGTGAATAAAATTTTGCTTGATTTTGATGGTATATATACCGGTAATATGCTGTTTGGCGATATAAATGCATTCCACATTGAACAACATTGCAAGATCAGGACAGGCGTCACGCTCAAATATTGTGTCAAATTATCTCTTCTCGCAAATATAAATAAGTTGATAAGTTCAACACAGCTTTGGATGGGAGTTGCCCGAGTTTGGTCAGAGTTGAGTAAAACACATGACCTTAGTGCCAACGCATTTGAATCACAAAGACAAACTATCACTCCACTTGGTATCAGCAGACACAAATAAGCAACGCAGTAACGGAACCCGACATCAGAACGCACTCGCCGAATGCTCATAGAAAAAAAAATATAACAATTCATACTTACCTAACCTGAGTAAAAAAAACAAGGGAAACATATCAAATTCGCTCTGCTTGTATTTAACTTCACTTGAATGTCGCTCCAAACAGATTCAAGCCTAGCATCTCTGCATGATAGTAGTTAATTCATTATATTCGACGATAAATTTTCAAATCCTAGCTTTTTTTTATAAATATATTCTTTACATACGAGATTTCTTTTCTTTATACAGCTCTGTGATTTGCACGCTGTTCTCAGCCGTACCTATTACTATATTATATATATTTAAAAAAATTACAGAGCTGTGGATGTACATAGAAGACCCAATTAAAAACTGGCTTAAATCCAATATTTAGTGCCGGTTAGGTCTAAATACAAAATCTTAAATTCTGTTGAGCCTTTATCTGTTTGTTTGCTAATTACTCAAAAATTGCTTAATCCATTTAAAGGGATATTTTACATATTAAAAGAATAAGTCAGGACTAAAAATAACGTCATATCCAACGAGCATTAGAATATCTCAATGAAAGTTCCTGTGAAGATAGAAAATAATTATTGGATCAGTCTTAAAAACATTCGATGTACTAGATAATGATAGATAAACGAAACGAAAGATCGTTAGAAATTGCTTATTTGCGAGGACATTCCAGATGACAAAATAAATCTTGCGAAAATTAACCTCAAAGACAATTCTCTTTTAGAGAATTAATAGTAGTGATCAAGGAAAACAACACCCATGTAACACGATGCAAAAATCACTGGAACATTAACACTTTAACTGTACAACACAACTGCTATTATTCTTTGCGTAAAGAGAGAGAGTGTTCATACAAAACTGTACGGGTCACGGTCGAACGTAAGTGCTGTGTTCGCACAGCCGCTACAAAGCTACACAACGACTGTGTAGACGCTACACAGACGCTGCCAAAGCCACATTTGTATGAATTGTCGGCGCATCTCCAGTCTAGAGAAAATATCTCAGTCTGGTGCCGCCGCCCGCTAAGCTCACTTAAATAAATGTCAGCGTCGCATTCAAAGTGTTCAAAGTTGTTCATGCGGGAAACCTGTGCTTAGCAGTGGAATTAATAATAATGATCTTGCATTGGAACAAATGTTTTTACGCTCGAAAATATGTAAATAAACTATGATTATTTATACGATTTTAAAATGATATTATCGCCGAGTTTATACATTTAATTATATAACGGATACTCACGATTAAAATATCGGCAATTAAAAAGCGTTATTCGGGAGTACCCGTTACATAATATAATGTAAGATTATTTAATGAAGTGTTTTGGTTTCTCACTAAACATATGATAACTATTAAGGGTAATATTTACAATGTAAACAAGACACGATGTATTTGGGATCTAGACCCCAACGGAAGAAGAGGTATTAAAATAAAATAATTGTAAAAATTATTATATACAAACTGTAGAAACACTCTCAAAATCATATAAAGTTAAATTTCAACGATTTCAATAAGTAACTAATTTTCTTTCTATTCTTGATAAGTAATTGGAACGAATATGTGAATAGGGGTTATTTTTTCTGAATTACACAAATATTTACTGACTACATGAAAAATAAAGTGTCAATCAACTAGACTGAAGTATACAAGTGAAGTTTAATGCTTGTGCGTTAAATGATATATGTATGCCAAAAACTTATGGTTTCGGGTGTACATTCTACTTATTTCCGTCTAGTCGAGTGTCTACAATCTAGGCTAAGCTAAGTTATTAGAAACAACGAAATGGTGTCCTGTTTACACTTTTTTATGTGAGAAGAGTAGCAAACGGGCATGCAAACCACCTGACTTTAAGTAGTCGCAGTACGTAGACATCCACGTACAACCACAAACACGAGCGAAATCCTATCTGAGCTCGTTCGTTGCTACTCCTGAGGACTAATATGGTAGCTATGCTTCAAAGTGTAGCCGGCAAGCGCACCTCCCCAACCGAAACATAAGCAGTGCTTTACGGCGGATGAGTTCGATTGCGGTGGCACCTCCCCAGTCGAACTATAGGTCTCCCACCTTTAATTTTTTACTCACAAATTTATTTATTTCAACTGATATAATCGCTGTCACTATGTTTGTTAATTGTCAGGCAAATGGCATGCGAGGTTAGTGGCACACGAAACAAACACGTTATAAAGCATTCCATTGTCCCTTTTTCCTTGTGAGCAAAGAGCTCCACGAAGTAGATATCATAAATAGATAGATAGAAAAACACTCATGTTAGACCAACTTCTATTTATTAACACTTTCCCTGCGGCTTACAACACTTGGCGCAATGCGCTTTCGGCTTTATACACATGATTACGGGTGAACAAAAGTGCTGTGTTACGTCGGCGCTACAACACCGGGGCGGATATTACGTCAGACAACAGAACAGATATTTCAGTAAATTGTCGGCGTTTCTTCAGTCTATATAAATAAGCTCCAGTTTAGTTCCGCCTCTCACAACACTGCCTCAGTCTTATATATAAACACCGCAGTCAAAGTGTTAACTAAATATCACGCATTTCTGATTTTTCTACCATCAAGATACTTGGCATTCACGTGTATTCCTGACTTTAAAGGCGTCATTGCGACCCAATGATGACGAAGACTAGAGGTAAGTACTAGAATTCCATAAAGAACATAATTTCGTTTAGGGTTTTTATAAAATATTCATTGATGGTTTAAAATTAAAGAATTTACTTAATGGTGTAGTGTTTTTACAAAGTTACATTTAAATAACTAGAATCTACCTATACAAGGAATATTAACTAAGTATAAAATTCAAACAATTTATATATTGTTTTGTGTACCCTAGTTTTTTATTACGAAATATTTTTTAAATAATCAGTGTTCTAGGGGAATGAAAACACTTACCATCCTATTCAAAATATTTTTCGGTAGTTGTCAGTGCTTGCTGTCACATTATCATAGCCTCATTTGTATATCGTTTTGTTGTCTTCTGAGTTATGGTTAGTTCATTAATATTTTATTTTATTACGGTACTTAATGCTATGCTTGTATTTTAATCAGGTCAGTCAGTCAGTTTCTTTTAGTAGAGAAAGATATAAAAGAATATATATAATTGTATCTAAATAGCTACACTTTCTACCCTATATCCAGATATGATTATACTATCCCCGTTAGAATTTTTCAATGCGAAAAAATAATATTGGAACACGTCATTAAATGACAGAAATTATAACCGAGTTAGTATCAACTACTACACAAAATATGTTAAGGATAATCAACCTTATCAAACATTGGAAGCAAGCATAAACGTGCAAAACTTACCAAAAAGTTGAAAATGTTCACCCAAAAAGATTGGTCAATCGCTAAGGCGATACGATAATTAGCACAAGCCTGGCCAAATGAAACCCATCACCATCTCTGTTAGTATGATGAAGACTGTATTACTTACAGGTAACCTGTACGTTTGCCTGTGCTGCTGGTAGTAAGACAAAACTGCGGGCAGCGGAGTATTTGCACCAAATATACTTTGCTGTATGTAAGAGCCCAGCATTGTCTTATTCTGAAAAATATTAATAGTTCGTTCGAAAATAGTAAAGTAATAGTATTGAAGTCAACCTGACACTAAAATGTTGGCCTTTTTTGAAGTCTGTTCAACCTCTTTTGTGAATTTTTAAATTATGTTTGTATTGTATGTTATTCAATATATTAAACGTATACAGATAACCTTGAGTCAATAAACTCAATCCATTGTGTCATTATCTACTTCATTTTATGTATTTCTTGAAAGTAACATAAATAAATTAATAACAAGTCAGTTAACATCTATATTAAGTACACATTACTTATTCTACAATAATTCAATAAAATAATAACGTAAGACTTCTTATCGAGAAATTCCAGTACGGATCTAGAATTGCTTAATAAAAATGTATAATATGCTTTATTAGTTAGCGAACAATCAAAATCAAAATCAAAATATTTTTATACAAAGTAGATCCTCTACAGAACTCGTTTTGAACGTCAATAAACTACCACCGACTCGTAAGGTGTTTGGTTTTAGAGAAGAATCGGCGAAACACACATTTTTTTTACAATAAACATATAATATAAGGTGTACGTTATCTTTAAGTTTAAATTATCTAAAACAAGGTAGCATTACTTATAGATAATTTACATTACCTATAGATAGATACTAGGTACATAACCTATATTTTTCTTTAATATAGTATCAGTTTTCACCGTAAAAAAAATATCATGTCTAAATTACACTGTCATAATTGCCAGGGAAATCTTATATCAATCATATTATATTAGGCAATATGATTGCACAAATAGTTTATAAGTGTATATAAAATTGTACATCAATCTAACAGAACAATAATGATAAAAATACATATATTTTTCTATATCTTCTATAATAATACTAAAATATTGCATATTAATCTTTTTTTTATTGTGAAAGAGTAAGGAACGAGCATGCAGGCCACCTGATGTTAAGTGGTCACTGCAGCCCATGGACAACCACGTCCAATC
>DWON01002611.1:0-20097 GCA_018251015.1 Phocides pigmalion okeechobee
CCGCCGCCCCGCGCAGCGCGGCCAGCGCACTGCCCAGCTCGAGCCGGGCACCCGCGCCGCCGCCCGAATACCCCCGCAAAGCTTCGACACACCAGGATGCAACACTATAAACGTTATTACACAATCATTAAATAAGCAAATAAATAGAAAAATTGAGAAGTCATTTATATATTTTTAAGCATAGATAACGTGTTTCGCATTTACATCCAGATATTAACTGTGTCATGTCACAGCTGTTATAAATTACACAAAAACAAGTTCATAAACGCCCAAAACCTAGAACGAAAACCTAAATTATTCATTCAGGTATCTGCCTCTAAAAATTTGAGAAAATACTGATATTTTAATAATAATAATGAGGTTCAGTACAATAGTTACCCGTGATCGTCGTCTCGGGAATCGCGCGCATCCCGTGCGGTCCGCGGGCGCGCCAACGCGGCGGCGGCCAGCGCCAAGCAGCGTTCGGCGTGCGCGGCGGCGCGCCGCGACCAGCGTGCCAATCGATCGCCGCGTGCCACGTCACGTACCACGCACTCGTACGCGTCGTTCTCCTACCCACAAATATCATATATATAATTAAGGATGTGCATTTAGATCACTTGATAAGAAGCAGTTGCTACCAAACAGAGTTATCTAATTTTCTCCCATAAGAGACAGTCTTGAAATCAATGATCGATGTGTTGCCAGTCCTAAGCACAAAGTCGTCTGATATTCTAGTCGACAACCACACCTTTTCACGTAAACAAGAAAAATGCTTGATGTTGAAAAGCGGCGTCGTTGTGGTATCTTCCTGATCTAATTCTATAGAATCTCCCAGACTAGGCACAAATGATATAGTGAACGAGCAAGGTTACTGACCTTGCTCGTTCAGGAACTGTCTCGCCCAAGGCAAACGCACACGCTGATTTGCATGCTGAAACCCGAGCCGAGTATTATAGGTTTTTCATTCAACGCAGCTATATTGTCGTATCATTGTACCTAACCTATTGCATTGTGATTGGAATTAACACTTGTGTCAGTGTCAGTTTTGCGTGTCAGTGAAAAACCGTGTTTTCCGGTTCCATTACGTAGGAGATATACATCGTAGTCCAAAATAGCAACTCCTGGGCGATTCACTTCAAGTAGGACGACTGTTGTGTTCGAATTCAATTACAAACGGCAAATATCAGCAGTGAAAGTTCAATCTGTTGCAAGATTTTATGTCATTTCCCCTTTTTTAAAATAAACATGATTGATTTCGCAACAGATCTATGACGTATTTCACCTAGCACTGCGTTTCTATTTAGAAATACTTGGGTATTAGCTGAATTGTTTGTGTATGTGCATTACAATCTAGCATATTTTCTTCTTATCGTCATTTAATCTCATTTTAGTTGTTATTTGCAAAATATTAGCATAGAAACTGTAATCAGAGGATGCTAAAAACATTTCTTTATCGAGCGATTTGTTATTTCCCAAACAAAACAGATTAAATGGCACGTACATCGTCGATAGCGATATCTTGGTGATACGTGGGAGGTTCCACATCCAACATGGCGTGGAAAGCCGCCTTGCCCCCTTCTGCGTCATTAAGCGCCACCGAACATAACACCAGATGCAATCCTATAAACCCAAAATATTGTAAGGATGTCTAATTATATACTTTTATTTGAGTTTACTCTTTAAGAACTGATTTTATTGATTATATGGAGTTATTTTTCAACTGGGACATTTAGGAAAGTCTTTAACAGTACTGTTAATGTGGCGATGTTTGGATGTTTTTTTAGGAATCATTCGGTCATTTTTATGACAATGACTTCATTAATTTCTAACTTTCAGAGTTAGCGAGAGCTTTTCATACTAAGAATACTATAAGACCAGTATTTATCAAAAATGTATTTATTTACTTTCTACGCTTATCGTATAAACAAATCCAAAGACAATCGTACTTCAGAAGTACATTCCAGTCGCACTTAGGAGATGGCTAGCACATTTTTTATGACATAGAAGTTACAAACGAGCATGCAGGCCAAAATATGCTAAGTGGTTCCAAACGTCCCGATTACAGATGGTTTATCATTACTGAGGACTCATATTTAAGTACAGAATGCTAGAAATGGTTGAGGACGTGCTAACTTCTTGCTAGAACCGAACAATTTCTACAACCTTGAACCTGACTGAATATTCTAAGTACCTGTTTGGAAGTCTCCTTGCTCGTGCATAATATGTTGGAAATTAGTGACTGCGTCACGAAACTTGCCCATCCGCACGAGAAGCAATCCGATATTATGCATAACTTTCATTCTAAAAAAGATATTTTATTGTTTACTACATACTTTCGTAACACTTCAAGCCAGCTAAAATCGATGTCCATGAACGCCTATTGACATTTATTCAAAGTGGCAATTTTCATACAAGATTACTGATATCAATATTTTCGCTGTGTCAGCTGTTCCCTGGGGTTTTTCTTGTTTTTTCGTAAGCTACCACTGTATTGAAACGAACAGAAGCAAACAAATTGTTCAAATCGATGGAGTCAATCAATTGTTCACGGGACTGTCGCATAGCATTTTTTTATATAAAGCTTAGGGCACATTATTGACATTCGGATACCTAGCACCGAAAGCAACAACTGAAACCATTAAAAATATTAGTACGCAATAAATTCACCACAAAATAGCTATCGATTTAAATGCATAATTTTAAAACAAAAAAGTAAAACTTTTTAATTTTAACAAAACAATAAGACAAACAAGTCCATAAGTCTCACCTCAGATCTTTCTCAGCCGTCGGGGTTTGATCTAACGCCATCCTATATAGTTTAAGTGCTTTTGGATGCTCGCCCATTTTAAAATATATGTTTCCCATGTTCACCTGAATACTTATACAAATTATTTAAATAAAGCAAATCTTAAAACTAATTATAACAAAAACCTAACCTAAACAATCTAAAGGGAGTCCGTGCCCATGCGGCATTATTCCAAGAACCCTAGCTGCATTCCCGCGTTGAATAGAAATCGCAATTTTCTGCGCGAGATATGAACCAGCCCTCTTATCACCGGCGTCGATCAAACATGGGATTAATTGTTTCCATTTTTTTGGCACTATTAATTTTAAATAAATATTTTAACTATATACATATATATGTATAATTGATAACGAAGTTTATTAGAAAAAATATGTTTGTTACCTTGAGACGATTAGCATGCGGAAATAATTTGTTTCTTGTAAGTAGCTGATATGTATTTAAGGCTTCCGTGTACATTTCGTTTTGCGCATATTGTCCAGCTAAATTGCATAATACCTACAAATTTAACAATAGTACAAAAGTAAGTTTGAGAAAAGATATTGGAGCAACGTGCTAGAGTATGTAACAGACCTTCCTGAGTAGGAAGGTATCCGTGCACACTGATAGCGAGACAATGACAAGACATGTTGTAAAACTATAGGTCGGCGGGGGAGGGACCATTGCCACCCTCATAATCCGCCATAAAGCAACTGTTGTGTTTCTGATGGAGGGATGCGGATGTCGGCTACACGTAAAAGCGAGCTGACCATTTTAGAGCTCAGAAGTAGCATCCGTTTGAGGTTGTATATAGCTGCAAGAACTACTTAACATCAGGTCGCCTGCATGTTCGTTCGCTACTCATTACACATCTTTATACATATCTTCCTTATGGAAATAATATACAATAAAATGTTGATAACATATACTAAGAACAATAATAGTTAAAGTTAGTTAAAAAAATGTCAGTAATACCCATGTGTAGAACCTGTTTGGCGAAACTAGGCGGGTGCCATAATACCGTAACTCCCAACTTTAGCGTGAATTAATCCGATATTTATGATTGTTGGTTCACTTTCACATGAGACGACCATCTTAAGAATAGAAACGCTTGAATAATTTATTTCAGGACAGGCTCCTGTTATAAACGGAGTTGGTCCCTGATTTTTACAGGTTACAGTGATTGCTTGGTTTAACTACTTGCTCGTTTGTTATTTCGAAAGCAAAAAAATCAAATTGGCTACTAACAGCAAATGTCAGGTCCAAATTGTGAGAATCGCCCAAATTAGCTTGTTCTTGCATCCGGATGAGCTGTCTTTCTAACGCTGATGCTTCTTGTGCCTTTATTAAAGCCTGAAACGATTATAACTGTTGATGCCGCTGGCGACAACACAAGGCCGGAAAATAAATAAGAAAATCGTTCATATGAATATGCTTTTTGTATAATACTTTTCCATAAAATAATTCTTTAATATCCTGTGAACTAATTGTATTTTTGATGACGTGTGTACAGTTACAGAGAAGAAAGAGATATTCAATCACTAGACATCATTATAAAATGTATCCTAAATGTTATCTCAGATTTAAAGCTACAGAATAAAATAAGTTTTATTCTATTCGATCAAATGGTTTCGACGTTGCGCTAACGGACAGACAGACAAATACACAAATAGAATAATTGTGATCAATGCGAATTTGGCCTGTATACACAGATATTTAGATTATAGAATAAGAATTTCAATGTGCAAACACGACACACTTGATAATTGTATGCAAAGATAAGGTAAAAAGAGAAATTGTGATTATTCTCCCAAAAATATTACGTCAGAATGAGGATAAAATTGTATTTATTAGCATACTTACCTTCCCTAAATCATATTCCTTTTTGGCATCGGAATCATCATCGCTTTCGAGACGTGCGCTGAGCATGCATGATTCCTCGACCAGGGCCATTATTTTTGCCTCCATTTGTTTTACTTTATCTTCGATGCTATGAAAAAAAACTTCATAACATAATTGTATAATAAACTATTATTAGCTTCAAGTTCTAAGGAAATGGTATCCAGACAAATAAAAATAAATACGGGGTGTGGCGCCATCTCTTGGCGGTCTGAGCAGGGGGTGATGTGGCGACTTTCCGCAACTCGTCAAGAGATGGCGCCACACGATCCTGAATCACGCTATCGAAGTTTTCTACATATCGTGCATATATACAAAACTCTGAAATGAGACTATCGGAGCACGGCCGCTCCCCAGGCAACACAACTCGCCTGGTGGGAGATCGCCCTTTGTCAAACGGGGTATTGTATCAATACAATAGTTTGTAGCCATTAGATGATTTACATTAACACTGACGGCGACGCTCATATATTGCATCGAGTCAGCGTAGCGAGAGGCGGCACTAAACTGGAGCTGTATTCTCTAAACGTACTGAATTTTTAGCATCCGTCTAGCATCTACAAATACACAGACGTAATGTCTTCCCGCAGTCTTGTAGCGCCGACGTTCTTAGCTTCGACTACGATCGCGTGTTCGCCCGTAATCGATAGATTTGTACGTACACAAAAGGTGTGTACGTACACAAAAGCCGCAAGCGCGTTACGCGAAGTAATACTCAGTTGTGTAAACCGTGTAACCGGGAAAGTGTTAATAAAATTGCTGCTATCACCTGTCCTCCTTGGCGTCGTCACGTGCCGCCGTGTCACGTGCGGCAGACGTATAGCCGGCAGCACGCAGCGCCGTCACGGGCCTCGCCGCTGCTGTGCCCGCGCGTGACACACTAACGGTCCCCACACGAAACATCTAGCAAATTTTAAATAACGTTTAGATTGTAAACCATCATGCTAGACCATGACCTTATTTTTTTATTTGAGAAAAGTCGCACAGGAACGTGCAGACCAGCTGTTGTTCTTGTAAACCATAAAATCTACATTCAACCCGTATATCCAATCTCAAACAAAACTGAGTCTAATCTGAGGTATGTAAACGTACTGAAACTACACGGCACAATAATTGCGTCGAGGCAGAATAAAAGGATGGTGATGGTAACTTCATTTTTAGACGATGTAAAATAATTATAATACGCAAATATAAGCCTTAGTGATGATATATATATGATTATACATGATATCAGATGTTACATATAGGTTTTTCATCGAAATAAAAATATTTTTATTTAAGGTCATTTGATTTAAAAAATACATGAAGGTCAGTTGACTACCATCGACTTGTGTTCGTTAGAGAAAAGACGGCGAAAGAAATGCGAAAACACATCTATTATCTACATATTTAATATCCTACAATCTACCTAAGTTTAGAAAAGTTACTCTTACCCCAGTCCCAGTCCTACTGGGAAGCCTGCCTATACCAGCAGTACGTATTGTTTGCTGGAAGGCTTGGTCTTCACGTAGGGAGCGGGTGTCGAGCGCGGGAGCCACGTCATTAAACCCGCTGTACAGCTCATCTTCCTCGTCAACAATACGTGGCTTGACATCAGAACCTTGACGCGACACACTGTAACGCGAACCGAACATATCTGCTACGGAAAACACCTAGAATATTGAATAAAATAGAGTATCACAAAATAATTATGAAGTCACGGCGTTTGTTGTGACGCTGTAACCATAGCAACGATGTCACTAACATTATAATAGGGTTGGCAGGTTATTATCATGCGTAATCGTTTTCTACTTTCATGCTATGTTATAATACAGTGCGTCATAAAAAAAATACCGTGGTCGGTCATTTCATTATGTGGAAATAGATATGGTGAAAAATTCTAAATGTATGGAAAGCTTTGTCTTATCGTTCCTTAAATTAAAATCACTCGATACCTTTTATACGAGGGAGGCAACAATATTCCCCTTAATTGCGGAAATAGTATTGGGTAGAACAGATTTAAAATTCGAATTATGCCTGAATATGAACATTTTAGCAGAGAAACTTCTTGTTACGAAGTTGTAGTACCATGAGTCACTATATATTAATTGCTATATCATTTTACTGTCCACTACAAGATGCTTATGAAATAAAACTAGGTATTCTTAATTTAATTTCACACACCTAGGGTTGCCAGGCTTAAGTACTTTCAGAGATGTAGATTTAATCACATTTTCCTGCAGCACCTCACCTTGGTCGTAATTCATAATTACGTAGACTTAGTAGTTAGTACTGAAGCTCTCTATATTTTAATGAAGTTGATTGTACAGTTCTGTTGAAACGATGTAAAAATGTACACGTTATTTCCTTGGAATCAAAAAACAATTTTTATTTGTATTTAACTAAAATACTGTATTATGTTCTAAGTGTCGTAGTTGTTTATAAGCTTACATTCCTCTTCCATGTTTCAGTCCATTAAATGCAATAACAGATTGTAAGTATGGGATAGTTTAAAAAAAAAATCAATTTCTCGTCATTTTTTATTACGTGATCTAACATCTTTACAATCAAGTTCCATCTCGACATCGTCACACCAAAGAAACAATTTTAATAATAGGTACCTATATAACTAAATCAAACATTTGACTGAAAAAATGACATCACAATTAAAACCGTACATTACATGCTCTTTACAGAACAGCGCTTTTGGAAGACACTGAATAATCATGGACTGCGGGCTTCACCTTAACGTAGCACTACCAACTGAATACAGTCTTGCACGGACACGTTAGTGTTGTAAACACACAATCTGTGCCTACTTCTGATTCCTTTTTCCATCTGATTTTTTACATTCAAAATATTAGTTATAAAAATAAAGGATTCTCGATTCATTTAGGTGTTATCTATAGAAAGCGATAATGATTTCACGCTATGTACACTGTTTAACGATTCCAGTACACACCTGAATATAAATTTAATTAATAAGGATTATTCAATTTTTCGTGACCCTAAAAGACTAGTAAGAAATGCAAGTATTCATATTTTGTACATTTTTCCCCTATCAATAATATAACATGACATAAAAATCAATAGAAAACTCTCAGGTTCCTATTAACAGAGATATGACTTAGATGTTAACAGTTATTATTAATATTATATTATTACTATTATAGGTATACATTTAACAAATTCACAGACATGATTATACACACAGACACAATTATCACACACATAAATATAATATAAACAAACCAGATCAACTCGACAGTTCGCCATAATGATGTAATAATTAAATTGATATTGAATAAATCAGTGAAATAAGATAAAACTATTTGATACTTTTTTTGAGGTTCATAAAAAGTAAATCTGTTAAAGAGTTAAATTCTAATTTTTAGTTGATCTGGTCTAAGGCTGTCCTTTCGACTTTACCAGAGGCTTACGACAAATCAGTACTTTTTATGATTAAATATTTAAGAATTTTAACAACAAATTCTTTTGGCTGCATCAGTATGTAATATACATATAATAATAATTCTATATCATTAACATTTCATAGCCTCTCGATAATATTGTTATATATCGTTTTGTATTCAAGATTTTTTTTCGAGCACAATATTACGTAACCCTGTAAAATTATATTGACGCCAACTTCTAAAAAACAACCATTACTCTTCCTCAAGGATCTTTAAAATATGGGCTACGACGTAAATTAATTTCTGTAACACTCTCTTTTAAATGTAACGGAAGCCGTCTTAACATATCTCAATAATGTAGTCTAAGAAATTAGGCATTGTAACACATTCCTGGTGCATTATGTGAACACAAATCGCAGGCAGGCGATTGAGCATCAGGCCTAACAAGTTTATTACTTACAATGTGTACTTTACTTAAAAAAGCAGAAATAGACGAGCAGAACATTACACAAATCCAAATAGTAGGAACTACAATACTAATTGACACAACTTTTATCTTACTATTCATAAAGATATAGACAGTAGGATACGATACCTGTAAATAACCTGCTATTTGTGTTCATATAATAAAATCTGTTCATAAAATGAAATTAGGGTCACTTAATCACATCTTGTAAGCACCAATATGTAAGTGGTACAAAACGATCCACAACTCAACCACACCGAATCGTTAACATACACAACTAGAAGACTTATTGACTTTAGTATTGTAGAGCAGGTGTTGTCCTTACAAGCTAACATGAAATACGTGTAACAAATATTTTGAATATCATTCAAGTGTGTGCTATTTCAAAAAAATTCATGTTTTCGTTTAAAACTATAACACACGGATTGACGTGCAGATAAACTGATTATTATATTGCATATTTTGAGAAAATGTGGACTCATGGCACAGACCGCCTTAATTACACACATGTTAGTTTCTTCTAAAACTACAGTACCCCCATCCTGTCGTCGACGGCATGTATTGTTCAACTAGACGTATGCCGACACAAGTTACGAGCGCTCTACGGAAGTACTCGAAAACAACCTAAAATTCTAAAATCAACATACGATAGACAAAGGATATTTTCACACAATCCGAATGCTAACCAAAACATTTGTCACAGTATGCGCAGCGTGGCCGCGGGCACACGGTGGGGGCGCTAGATCTGCGTGGAGAACCGCGGGCGCGGCAGCTCGAACACGTCGCCGTGCACCGAGCGCGCCAGCGCCTTGATGCTCGCCGCAATGTCCTGCGTCTCCTCCTGCAATTTTATTTTATAATATTATATTTACAAATAAGGATTCAGTTCACCTGAAATTACTTTGAAGAGGAGGTAGTCATAGTTCAACCGCGGTACCTCCATCATAACTATCATCTGTCATAATTCATCTTGAACTAATTCTCGTATTTTGTTGAAGGGGTGTGGACCAGTTTAGAAGTGAAGCGACTATCTTACTTCTTAGGAGCAGCTATAGCTCTACTTATAACCTTATATAGCAATTCTTATTTACGGATGCTAAATAATAATTATTATTTACTATTCCTCGAACAAAAATCAGAATACAATATAAACGTCGTAAGACAGATTGAAACCCAGGATGCGTTGAAAGGTAGACCGGTACAGTGTCCATAACACTTGTCAAAATAGAAAAAAAAAAAACATTTAAAATAAATTGTAAATTTTAAATAAATCCTTAGTTGCATGGCAATCATAAGGAAAAATATCTTTACTACATGTAATATAAATAAATTTCATAAACCAAAAGATCAATATACATACATAGTCATCTATATCCCTCAAAGTAGAATGATCCGTGAAGAATTCTGGCATTTTGATTGGCAGCGAACGTGCGATGTCCGCCGCCATGCCGCGCGGGCGCGTGATGTGAATACCTTCATCGTTACTGCCTTCCGCTGCGAAAATTAATTATTTCTCATTAATGTAGCGATTGAAAAGTACCAATATTAAAAATTACAATAAAAAAAACAACAAAGTAGTTAAACCTCTCATGTACTATGAAAAAGTAATTATGTAACATAAACAACGTTAATTAATCTTAAATTAAGGATAGCTCTGTTCTTTTAGATATAAAATGAGAAAATATTAGTTCTGTTTCTCCATTAATTAGTGAGCATTTATAACAGCCTCATTTTGTTACAGTAATACATAGTCTCTGTGTAAATAATACTTACGGTCAGAATCATAATCATCTGCATCAGAGGCGATGTTGTTGCGAGTATCCATGCCTTCCAAGTCAAATATGTCTTCAGCGTCCAACGAATCTTCTTCGTGTTGAATATGGTCAATAGACTGTAATTGTAAAAATATTACTGTAGAACAGTTAGTGCTGAGCAGTTGATGAGTAACAAAGAAACCAGTGCTTCAGTTTCGGGTGTGTTAGGCAGAAACTTGACTGTAAGCAAAAATTTTGTTCTAACCAGGCCTTTTTTGTCACTTTTTTTTGGGGTCACGCTAATTCTCTAAAGTTCTAAGTCCCGAATTTTTGTTACCAAAATCCGTATTTTTTTCTTTTTTTTCCCCGCTTTCATGGCAATTTTTTGATATTTTCGTAATTTATTTGGGGGCACTGCGTTCTCCTTTCCTACTCTTGAGTACTGAGATGGTCGCCTCCAATAATGTGTATTCGGCAAAAAAATCCTTATTCAAGATTGTTTTTTTACAAACACTAACAGTTATTGTACCTTTATAATGAATGATATCATGAAGAAAATATCGACATCACGAAGAAAATATCGGCAATTAACAATCTACACGACATGGTAGTCACTAAACACAGATTTAAATATTTTACACATGTTGTTTAATCTCTACCTATAAGTACCATCATGATGGAAAACCTCTATCTTTATGCAAACACCCAAACTCAAAACACATTAAATCATAAATGAAATATAGGTTTAGACTTTTAAGCACCAAGTCCACTAACAATATCTGAATAATACCTTTCACTAAAAACTTGAGACCTTGGTGCAGTAGATTAAAATGAACTTTTCAAATAAAATATGTTCTCGTCAAAAAATAACATTACTATTTACCTTTATAGCATTTTGTGTTACTACTTTGGCATCTTTTAATGAAGATAGTCTTCGTCTCTGTAGTGGAGGTAGAAGTGGTGAGGGTGGTCCATTGTCTACGCTGGAGTCAGTTCTCCAAACATCATTGTCAACGATGCTCTGCGCTTTACTTATAATACTGAAACATAAAGATTTAAATATCTAACATTGGATTATAAAATGATTATGATTGATATCAAATGTGATTATAATAAAGATATTATATATTACTTATGGATTAATAACTAAAATAAATAGATCAAAAGCTAATATTAATGGGACAAACACAATCATCAATTATTTGCTATCAATTTTTGTTAATCTTTTTTTCTTAATCACACATTACTTAATGACAGTCTAGTATGCAATGTACATTTCGATATTCGATACATGCAATGACATAATTTGTATTTATGTCATATTTGAAGACATATATAACACACACAAAAACACTTATAGCCGATTAGACAACAGTATAGGACCATAGGTCCTGAGACATTATTTAAATGACTGCTATCTTTTGATTAAGACTATATAATGAGCTCGCCAGAGCGTGGAAGCAAGCATGAAATGATGCCACTACCAGTAACCCATACAAGTTTCGTCCACACCCAATATAAATTAATTCTGTCTATTGTTTATGATCTATACAAGCAGTGGAGCTATGCATGATTAAAAATTAAATGTAATTAATAGCATACAAACCTAGATAAAACCTTATGATCCCTTTGTGCTCTTTCTCTGTAGGCTTCATATTCTGCATATTTTTGATCTCTAAATTGTCGAACAGTCTCTTCAATTGCTTCAAGTTGCGATTCTAATGTTTGGGTTAATTGTTTTCTTAAAGTGCCTATCACCTGTAGTGAGGGAGAAAGAGTTCTCTTATCGCTAACTAAAAGATTTGTTGTGTCTTTATTTTCTTTCATTTCAACGTCATTTGTTACTTCCGGGACAAGTAAATTGAAAACTGGTGAAAAGTTTGGCGATTTTTTCAAATTATTAACCTTGTCTGTTGTAGTCTGAAAAATAATATAAATGTTAGAATTTTAGATGTCTTTATAAAATATTTTAATAAAAAATAATGTTACTTACTTGTATAGATTTGGAAATAAACACAATGTCCGGCCTGTCCTGTAGCAAACCATGGGTAGTCTGACCACAAGCTAGGCATGTATGCAGGGTCCAGTGGCCAACTGTACGGTGGCCAACCAGCGCAGACTGCACTATGTGACCTTTCAATGTTGAGGCAGGACATGATAGTAATTCCTGCAAAACACAATTGAGTTTAAAATCAAAATATGCAGAAGTCTTTCATGAAAATGGTATTTGGACAGTGTTCTTTTATACATATCAAGAGGAGGAAATAATTATGCAGGCTACACACAACTAGTCTTTTCTGAGCTTATACATAAATATGTTCCTACTCATGAGGACTAACTAAGATAATCACTACACTTGTAGTGTAGCCATCTATCACACCTCTCCAACCAAAACACGAGCAGCTCCACAGAGCGGCGATGGTATCAGCCGGTGAAAACATGTCCACAAAAATTTTACCACTTGCCAATTTGTAAAGGTATAAATAAAATGTTCAATGATTATTAACAGAGCGTATATTTTGCTATAACGGCCATAAAGTAATTAACGATATACTTCTGTTTATTTTCAATATCCCTTAAAAATTTGGCGTACATTTATATTCAAGTACCTATAAAATTGCCATTTGCATTATAAATAACTTTGTTATTAGACGTGTTTTGTTTTTATGAAAACGTTTGCGAACATGTGTTTCACGTGTTAATTATAATACATACATAATGTTTACATTTTATTAACAGTACATGTTACATAACACATTGTTTTTGTATGAGAAATAATTAGATATACGAGTTTTATGTACTAAAAATAAATGTAAATAGACCGTCCACGAGTCTGCCACTTGCAAGGGTATATAAATAAGCGTCAAGGATGCGAAAAGACATACATTTCATACATGAAACATATTGATTTACTTATTTTGGGTCCGACCCTTCGTAAAGTCAAGGCTAATATCGTGTTTACCAATGAGAACAAATACCTACCTCACTGAAAAATATATCCCTTTGTTCCGTCGAAGATAGCTCCAGTTTTCCCATGTCCATAATTTCTTCAACTTTTTCACTTTCTAACGTAACATTAAGACATTTGCAAACACAGAGAACCATTTTAACAGAAATATGATCGTAAAATTGATCAAAACAATATAAAAATACACAAGAGAACGTAATAAATTGTTTGAAGTAGTTCAGCGGATAAACGCGTTGTTATTATGTATGCATGTGTTCGTATAAAGTCCTATCTATACATAATTATACATCCACCAACAGAGGGTACAGATATATTTATCATGCACACACCTGAGATTAACAGTATCATAACAACACGCTATAGCAAATCAAAATGTATTTCGTACAAGGTAAAATAAGCTTAATGTAGTGATAATACGACGTAAGTTGCGTTAAGTAACGAGACAGTACACAGTATGTGACCGTCGAAAGCTTTGTTAAATGTTCCTGGTTTCATTATTTATCTCTTTCATAAGAAGGCTTCCGTCCGACGTTAGAAAAAGATGCATATAGACTAAGAAGGGATTCCACTTGAGAAAACGAACGAACACCGAACCATGTAATAAAAAGTATTTTCCATTGACTTCTTAGTCTTTAAAATATTCTACGATTTCTACTGTTTTATATCTAAGCAGGAACGTTTTATGTAAGTATCAGACGAATGGGAGCTAGGGTATAAAAAAACATTAATTAAACGATCGATTGAAATTGTAAATAAACTTAAGATACAAAAATCTGTATCCATGTACTTATCACTTGGAAAAATATTACACATTAAAAAAGTGTTTTGTACAAATTTTAATTTATTTTAATAAAATAGCATATAGATTTGGGTGAACAGCAATTAAATTTTTATCATATTTGATATGTTTTTTATTCTCTTTTAGAAATGTGCCGCGTTATATTGGTCAAATGATGGTTACACATTCTTATTATATTATTGTAAATTAATGATTCATTACAGTGTACTATTCTTATAATGTGGATTCTTAAGTATTTTCTTACATTTTGTGACAACTGAACAAATAGCGTAGTGGCACTATCTGGTAATGCCGCGAATGATATTATAGTATTCATATTATACGCTCATGAGCTTACCATATACTGTATTATCTATGCTCATAAGCGTGTTTTAGGATTTGGGTTCATTGGGATTAGGATTGAATCTGTGCTATGATTAGCTATCCAGAATAAAATTGACAATGACGTCTATGAAATGCTGTCACTGTCATATTATGTCAAATTGTACAAGATTAGCGTGGCACAGCATGGGACAAATGATAAGCCGGAATAGTCTGAATCACAGAATGAATAATTAGTTATTTAGTTTAGCTCGACAGTAGAGCATGTACAGCGCTTAGCTATCTAATGAGTTTTGTACACATTTTGTATTTTTACCTTTCTGTATAAGTACGTGGCAAATACTTTTATAGTCTTCTAAATAGATTATTTACCTTGGTTCCCAAGTGGTTTCGGTTAACGTGTATTCATATATTGTTCTGTAATAGTTTTAGGTTAGTGGGGTGGGTTTACTGCAGTGTTTAACATGTCTAAAAGAACTCTACCGAGCTGGTCCGTTCCAACGAAGAATGAGAAAAGACCGGTTTTAAAGCTCTACAACAGTTTAACTAGGCAGAAGGAAGAGTTCGTCTGTTCAAATGGCAACCGTATCAACTGGTACAGCTGTGGTCCGACAGTGTATGATGCATCTCATATGGGGCACGCCAGGTAAACTACAATTTCTTGCATATTTCAGTTACATTTTTTATTGAATTGAACAACAATTCTACAGTGATGACCAGCGTGACGCGGTATTAACCATTCCAGTCTCACATGAAGAGACTTCTGGGTTCGATTCCTTGCCATTCAAACATTAGAATTATGAAGTTACATGTTCAATCTGGGTGTTCGATTATATGTCTTTTTGTATGTACAGAGCACTCAAGAGCCTCACAACATAGTATTCTGATGTATGCTGTTAGTATTTGCATTTATTGTACATAACATATGTTACAGGTCATACATATCTTTTGATATCTTAAGGCGGATAATGTCAAACTATTTTGGATATGATATATTGTATGTCATGAACATTACTGACATTGATGATAAAATTATTAAAAGGGCAAGACAGAATTACTTGTATGATAATTATGTAAAAGAAGAAAAACCCCTGGATATAGTGATAGATGATGCAACATCTGTTGTAAATTACTATGAGGAAGTTGTGAAAAATACTGGAGATCCTGATAAAAAAAATGCTTTGCAAAAAATGTTAGATAAGTAAGTATACAATATGTGCTCTTTATTTGGACAGCATGCACAAATTTATAATTGTACGATATATAGAAAAACGTTATGAATTTCATATACACCTCTTTTAAGATATCAATTTTGTCATTCATATTTTTGAGCAATTTCTACATTTCCTTTACAATGAGATTTAATTTAATTTTTTATATGAATACACTCTGTAAAATAATTAAGTCAGGTCTGCTTACAAGCTTTGTCATACAATATGAGTCTAATGTAAAGTATTGTAAGCTTTACATTCAGTTGGTACACAAAAAATAACTGTTTTACCCGCTTTTAACGGAAACTTGTCCACAATCCAAAAATTTACGTCAATATTGTCATATTTAAAAAAGTTATTCCTAATAAATTTTTCCTGTATTTGCCTTAGTATGCATTAGATTTCCCCACACCATTACATTAAAAAACCCCAATGTATTTTTGTCTTATCTGTGTACCTAAAGTCAATCCAAGATTATTAAACTATTCTCATTTCCTGCCTTATCTTATTATTATTTAGGACATTTTTAATTAGATGTGTAATTAAAAAACATATTATTTCTATTTATGTGCATAGATATAAAAGTCTATTTATAATATAACTATATAATAAAATAGTCAAATTGTATTTTACTATTAATATTGTTGTTTGTAGTATTGCATCAGCAGTAAAAGAATTGAAAGCTGCAGTTGAATCTAAGCACGAAGAAAAGATTTCACAAGCTAAATTGGATATGTTAAAATCTGCTAAGGATCCCATAGCAGATTGGTTAGACAAACAGTATGGAGCCACTGTTACCGATAACGCTATTTTCACAGCTTTGCCTAGGTATTGGGAGAATGAGTTTCATAAAGACATGAAAGCACTTAATGTGAGTTCTGATAATTTACAGTTAAATGTGCCTTATCTTGAAATAAATTATAAATGTTGGGAAATGATTATCATGGGTTATTTTATTAGAATGACATCATATGTAACATAATTTATTCAATCAAGGGATCTAAGACTGTCATACTCATTGACCACTGTGAAGCAATTCTCAGTGTTGATATTGGACCTATGTAGATATAAGCCGCACATAACAAAGGTCACCATTTTAGTCCTCAGGAGTAGCAATACATCTACATACAACATCAGATACAATTTCAGTCCTATTCGAGGTTACATTTGGATATTCATGGGCTGTTGTGGCCACTTCATCAGGTGGTGTGCATGCTAGTTTTCTAGTACTTTCAGAAAAATAATACTTACTTTATACCACTAGGATTGCTGTTGAGAACTGACATAGAATAGATTTAAAATAGTTATATATTTTTTTGCAGGTATTACCTCCAGATGTTCTCACCAGGGTTAGCGAATATATACCACAAATTGTAACATTTATACAAAAAATTATAGATAATGGCTTAGCATATGAATCCAATGGTTCAGTGTATTTTAATGTAGGCGAATTTGATAGCAAAGATAAACATCATTATGCTCGTCTTGTGCCCGAAGCTTATGGAGACACAAAGTCACTACAGGAGGGAGAAGGTAATATTTTTGTTTAGGTGTCAAAAGTAGAAAAAAGTATGCAGGCTATATGATACTAAGTTATTGCTGCAGCCCATGGAAATCTTAAATAAGATTGGATGTCGACAAAGACTGGAGACTGAAGGACTGATGTCTAATCTGAGGTAGTCAGATGGGTTGCTTCTCACTCATTCACTTATATGTACAGCCGATTGCTACACTATTGCCATGTTTTTGTAGGATAAGGTACAGAAAAATGAATTGTATTATAATCTTGACATAATACTCATGTCTTTATACATATGCATTTAACAAGCAGTCACTGTAACTTAGCTGAAAGTTAAAATTTACTAAACAGTTACTTTGATATACAGTTTAGCAGTAAAAGGTTATTTATAAATATAATCTATTTAAAATTTGTAACTCATATTTCAGGTGATTTAAGTGACGACACTGCAGAAAAACGATCACCAAATGATTTTGCATTATGGAAACGCAGTAAAGCAGGAGAACCCTCGTGGCCCTCACCCTGGGGAGCGGGTCGGCCAGGGTGGCACATTGAATGCTCGGCAATGGCGTCTGACGTCCTTGGATCCAATCTTGATATTCATACTGGTGGTGTGGATTTGAAATTTCCACATCACGACAACGAGTTAGCTCAAAGTGAAGTAAGTACTAGTTAATTATTAGGCTTTGTTCAGAAGTTTCTAACAGAAAATGGAATAATTGGAACAAATGCTTCAGCAAGTGTTAGCCGCTTCTCTGATTTTCCTTGTATTTGCAACAGTGTATATTAAAAATCAGTTACCATTTTCTTGAATGGTGAAGGAATACTTCGTGAAGATACTTAAATGTCATAGAATTCTCTATAAGGTTCTCAAAACTATGTAAGTGTATCAATTTGCATTTGGCCAGCGTGCTTTTGGTCTAATCTTTCTAATTTTGAAAAGATATCCAGTGTAAACCTGCAATGATCCTAATAGCCTTCTTGAGAAGTTAACAAGTAAAATAAATGAATCTTTACAAGAAAATACACAAAATGTGACCCTACCTAAAAGACAAAGAACAATAAAACCCTGGATAACTCAAGGAGTCTTACGCTGTATACGGAATAGGAATACAATGCAAAAACAACTTAAAGTAAATTCTGATGATGAAATTCTTAGAATAACATATAAAAGATATCGCAATTATTGTAACAATTTGATTAAGAAACTCAAACGTACATATGATAGAAAACTATTAATAACTAAGAATCCCAAAGTACTTTGGAACAATATTAAAACCTTAACTAATCTAAAAAATACTAAAACAACAAATATTGAGTTACTAAATATAGAGCCATTCCCTGATAAGGCAGTTAATTTAATAAATAACTTTTTTGCTAACGTAGGACCAAATCTCGCAAAAGAAATTGAAACTCCCAACCAATTTTTGCAACATAACAGATCACCAGATCCAATACCTTTTTGCAAGTCTCAATTATTATCCTTTGTTATCTTAAATACTGATCATGAAGAGGTTACTTCTATCCTCATGAATCTAAAATCAGATAGTGCTTCAGGCCATGACAATATCCCTACAAAATTTCTTAAGCGCGCTAAAGACATATTAGCTCCCATACTCACTTATCTAGCAAATCTTTGTTTTACTAAGGGTGTCTTTCCTTCACTAATGAATAAAGCAATTATTACTCCTGTATATAAGAATGGGGATAGAACTCAAATTAATAACTACCGGCCAATTTCAGTTTTAACTGGTATTTCCAAAGTAATGGAAAAATTAATAAACAACAGGCTAGTTCAATACCTTAATAACTTTAACATTTTATCATCTTCACAATACGGGTTCAGAAAGGGTAAATGTACACAAGATGCAATTTTGGACCTATCTTCACTTATTGTTAAACATCTTGATAATAAAAACAAATATCTGACCCTCTTTTTAGACCTAAAAAAAGCATTTGACACGGTGTCTATCCCCATCCTTATAAAAAAGCTAGAAAACATTGGTATTAGAGGCAATCAACTCCAGTTGATGAAGAACTATTTGAATAATCGGACTCAGCGCACAAAAGTCGGGAACTACGCTAGTAGTGACCTTGAAATGACTTTTGGAGTACCGCAAGGTAGTGTCTTAGGACCTACCTTAGTTTTAATATATATAAACGACTTATGTAACTATAAAATAAATAATGGGCATATCATTTCATATGCAGATGATACTGCTATAGTTTTTCGTGGCAAATCCTGGGAAGAAGTACATAAAAATGCTGAAATGGGCTTAAAGAATATATCTATCTGGCTTAAATCTCACTCTCTGACACTTAATACAATTAAGACAAATTATATATGTTTCTCAATAACTAAAACAGGTCAACTCTCTACATCAATTTTACAAATACACCACTGTAACGGTCAGAATAATGTTTGTAGGTGTCCTACCATTGATAAAATAGATTCAACAAAATATTTAGGTGTAATTATTGATCAAAAATTATCTTGGCATTCCCACTTAGAACTACTAAGTAGCAGAATCAGAAAACTTATTTGGACTTTTAAAACTTTAAGAGACATTGCAACTAATAAAATACTTATAAAAGTTTATACAGCTCTTGCTGAATCATTACTGTCTTACTGCATTCCAGTGTGGGGAGGAGCATCAAAAATTAAATTCCTTGAATTAGAACGAAGTCAGCGTGCCTTACTAAAAGTTATACACTATAAACATTTTAGATTCTCCACAAAAGAGTTATATGATATAAATAGCTTACTAAGTGTGAGAAAACTATACGTTCGACAACTAATATTAAAGAGACATAACACAGTAACCGTAGATACAAACTCAAAACTGAAAAGAAGACTACATATTACAATAGAAACAGATATTACAAAAACTGAATTTGCTAGGCATCAATATACTAAGCAATCAGCTAGTATATATAAGAAGGTGAATAATATAATAAAAATAAACTCACTAAATACCTATGAACTTAAAAAATCTGTAACTGA
>DWON01002612.1:0-20097 GCA_018251015.1 Phocides pigmalion okeechobee
GGAGGCGGCCCTAAACTGGAGCTTATTTGATTATACTGAAGATACGCCGACAAATTACTGAAATATTGTATTTTTAGCATCTGTGTTCACAGCACTTATGTTCGTCCATAATCCATACAAATTTGTCGCTACAACACAGGTGTAGGAGCCGCAAGCGCGTCGCGCCCAGAACTACACAGAAGTGTTGTAGCCACAGGGAAAGTGTTAATATATTTTATTTTTTAAATTGTGATACATATAAATCATATATAATATTAATTATAAATTTCAGGCATGGCAGGAAGTTTTAAAATGGGAAGCATTGCATGCCAAAGAATGTGGACATCCAAGGCTCAAGAGTTTTGGTGGAAAAGCTACACAATATAGTCCAAGAGCTAGAATTCGATCCTGGCTTGGGTATGTATAATCAATGAAATAATTTTATTTTACCTTTTTTATTATGTCTTCCCAAAGGTTACAATGCTACAATCACACTATACATGTTTGACCAAATTATAGACTATATGTAATAAATACCTTTAGAGGCAAACACATCTTGCATATACAATTAAAAATGTACATAGTAAGCTGCATAATGGTTAATATGCTGCTATATTGTGTAATACTATTCTAAGAAACATATTGCACAATATTTATTATAACTTTTAAATGTAGCTTTACATTTTTGTTGTACATCTTGTACATGCACATGCTATAATTAGCTGAATAATAGTCAACTACTCTGTTTTGCGCTTTCCCATCTCTTTTCCTCTTATCATTGGTGAATTCTTCGGTCCCATTCGCATACGTGTTTAAGACTAATGGAGTAGGAAAAACCTCTTATAGACTTGTAACCGTTTTCTGTACCGACTGCACTTTCGCCGCCACAAATACGCCTCGGTTAACTTTATTATACGCTTACTGTAACATAAAGATTCTGATGAAACTTTAATATTTTTCAGATATGAACTGCCATTTGATCGCCATGATTGGATTGTTGATAGATGTGGTAAAGATGTTCGCTATGTTATTGACTATTACGATGGTGGAGATGTTGACAACAAGTTCCAATTTGCTTTACTTGATGTCAGGCCCGCTCTTGACTCATTTGACAATGTTTGGGACAGAATGAAGGTTGTGTACATGAGATACCGCTATGAGTTCATTGGAAACAAAGAAAACACAAAGTTGACTAACTAATTTCATTTATGTACCAATTGTCTACCTAGCAATAATTTATCCAAAATTTAAAATACGTCAAATGATTTTTTTCTGTATATAATTTCAATCGAAAGTTGATGTGGAGTTCTTCTGTCGACAGTAATTGTCACTGCAGAAACTCTTTGTGATTTTAATTACTTAATGTAAATTATGGCATTATATTGTTAGTATTATTGTTTTATTAAAACGAAACATTTGTTCGATTAGTAAAATCTTAGCATAGAAAAATAATTCAAAATTCAAGTAGTATTCATTCATTTTTTAATTAGAATTGCATGAGTCAATCAGCAGTCACATTTGAAATAAAGCTGTTAATCATATTGATACATAATGTTAATGTGAATACAGTATTTAATAACACCTAATAAAATAACGATAATGTAGACTTTTTCTTTTGAAATAGCCTTCAAACATTCAAATTTATTTCATCTAACGATTTTTCAGACATGATTTTACCTACAGTTCACTTTTATATTTATAGAAATAAAATTTATAAAGATAGGATATCCTATAATATTTAAGAATTACACAAAAATATTTACAGTTCCTTCTAAAAAATCCAAATACTGCAATATATCGAGAACATAAAATAAAACAATTTCAACATTTTAGTCAAATTAATAGAATCATTTCATTTTGATGTAACTGTTGGTGGCACATTTGCCAAATGCTCAATTCACGAAGTGCTGATTTCGTGAAATACTCGTTTTATGCCGCGTGCACATTCTGTGTCACTCTTTCGAGAATTTAATATTTTTTTAATGCAAAAAAAAAAGTGCATAATGTGGAAACTTGGCTGGATATGTGTATGATATTACTGCAATTTATTCATGTTTCTAAATTAACAAGTTGATTACTTGCGGAAAATCCTTTGCATTCATTTTTAAAAATCTCAACTTGTTGTTCAATGTACATTTCAAAATTATGGTATGGGCATCCTGATAACACTTTGAACTTCGGCTTGCCTTTGCTGTTATGGTACACAGACCTAAGAGTCAAGACTGGTAGATTCTCTGGAAATCTTACACCTGCAATCATAAACAAGTTATCATAGAATAGAATCTAGAATAAACATTTTTAAAAATTAATTCACATCTTCAATAAAAAAAAGTGCTGTTAATTTATCTGTTACTCAGTAAAATCTAAAACTCTGCCATGATGGTAATTTAAAATCATTCACAATTTGATGAGTATTTAAAATGAATTCTCAATTTAAAGTTGGTAGAGCCGTTAGAGCTCCGTAAAGCAACATGTTCTTCATGTATTGTATTTCGGTTGGGGAAGTGTGGTGACTGGATACACATTATTGGAAGCGACCATCTTAGTCCTCAAAAGTAGGAACGCATCCGCGTCCACCCTTAAATAGAACTTCTGTTCTATTTGAGATCGGACGTGGTTACCCATGCGCTGCAGTGACCACTTAACATCAGGTGGCCTGCATGCCTGTTTTTTAATCTATCACAATTAAAAAAAATGAAGAGAGACAAAATAAATGTATAATCCTATTCCTTTGCAAAAAAATTACTGTCTTTTTTTGAACTATAAAGAGAGTGGACAGGCCTGTGACGATAGCCATGGAGATGACACATTTTTTTCTATAACTCCTTTTTATTTAAGCAAAACATATACATATACATAAAATAAATAGCCAGTATAGCAATATTTTTTAAAGATTCCTTTGTAATATATAATAATCATATTATTAAAGGATTTACAGCATTTTTTATTATTTTGAATATCTTACCTATATCTATTTGTAAAATCCAGTGAAAATCATTCATTTCAAAGAGAAAAGCAGCACTATTTGCATCATGCTCTAACACTGCTCCTTCATACTTGACAATGAGTTGTGCAAGCAGTTCACGCTTTAACTTGTCGTTGTTTAGGATATCTTGGATCTGTTAAATTAGTATATGTTGTGATTAATGGGTAATAGAGTTATAGTCTGGTGGAGGAGGAATATCCTGCGTTGGTTGGAAGAGCAGTTCCTGGCTGTACCTGTTAGTCTTCAGAAAGATTGATCACCTACATTAAAATAAAACGATAGTCCTCTTTGAAATCTAATAAGGATATTCCATGGATGCAGCAATTGCTCAAAATCAATTGACGTATTCACTTGTTATCTTACTCGTTTAACACTTTTCCAGTGGCTGCTGTGTAATTCTGGGCGCGACACGCTTGCAGCTCCTACACACCTGGGTTGTACCGACAAATTTGTATGGATTACGGGCGAACAAAAGTGCTGTGTTTACGTCGGAGCTACAAGACTCCGAGAAGATACAACGTCTGTGTATTTGTAAATGTTTTACGGATGTGAAAAATACAATAATTGCGTGAATTGTCGGCATATCTTCAGTCTAGAGAAAAGAGCTCCAGTTAAGCTGCCTCCCAAAATCCTGCCTCGATTTAATATATGTGTGCCTCAGTCGAAGTGTTAACATAAAAAATATGGGTAGTGTGGACAATGCTTTACAGCCAAGGCATGAAAATAAATGTCACTGTTAACATTTGGATAACTAGCCAAATTATTAGTATTAGTATTAGACCACTTTCTGCTAAGGAAGATCATATTGACTGGCTAGTAGAATTTTCCTAGTCATAAAATATAAATTGTATGGATGACTATGAGTAACCATACCTTGTTATTAAGAAGTTCTGTGACCATAGGAACATAATCCATTAGAACTCCTGATTGATGCATCCTGAAAAAAAAAATTAAAACAATTTTATTTTTTAAAGAAATACTTTGGAATAAATAATACATAAATTGGAATACTTTACATCTGACATGTACATGTATACTTGTATTTGTTGTAAGCTGCAGGGAAAGGGATAAGATAAACTTTTATGAACATTTTTTAGGCTAGTCTACTAGAAAATAGTAATATAAATCTAATTACTTTATTCGAACATTCATTTATTGTAGGGTTGTACAAAATTTAGCTAGGAATGTTTATAATACTTATTTTTTAACTACAAAAGTATTTATTATACAGACAATTCAATATACTTACATTGGTAGAGATATGTTTCCAAGGACTTTAGTCAGAAATGGTGATAATATAAGTTCTGCATTAGTACAATTAGGATATCGAACCAGTAACAGAGCTGTATCTATTCCAGGGTTTTGAGCAATTCTGAAAGGATTTACGTACATTAGAAAATTAGGATGACAGTTTTACCAACAGAAGGCATCTTAGTCTTTTCAATGTTATAATAGCTATTACATTGAAAGACATATTTTACCAATCAATACATCTCAGTAAGATTTTAACTAAAGTAAATATGTTGTATAGACCTACCCTTCATTGTACAATTCTGGTAATCTTGAAGTATCAACTTTTAATTTAATTAGAAATTCCACTAAATGTCCCGTGACCCAAACTTCAATGTCTTGTTCAGTGGTTAATGCATTACCCAATAATGCACTATATTCAAAATATGCTCGGGAACTTTCATCCTCACTCAATTTCTTTACCTACAATAATTGTTTATATATAATCTACTCATTTGCTACACACGATAAAGGCAAAAATGATCAGCTGTAATGCAGTAATATAGTTCGTTTACACTGTAGTCAAAGAATATTTAGTTCGTTATTTTATTTTTAAAATTTATTACCTGGTGAAGTTTATACAAATTTATCATTTCTGATATAACTTGACTGAGGGATCTGGGATCATTTGCATCCCATGTCAATAGGCTGGGAATGTATTGGAGAATATATTTATCATCAACATTGCTAAGAAAGGACTCATCGTCAAATTTAAAGTCGGGAGCAAACCAAGGAACGGAGGCGTCAAATATAACGTCCCATTTCAATTTTTTGGAACAATACGGAAGAACTATACGAAATTGTGTTTCGTTTTCATCTGAACATCCCATTCTCTCCAAGTCCACTTTAGTTTTACATAGTCCTGGATAATAAAATTGAATATTATTAGTTTGCGATATGATAGTAAAAAATATTGACTAATAATTTTATGTATTTGAAGGTATTTACCCAGCTCTAAATCTTGATATATGTTTTGAACGTAAGGACGAAAAGGGGGTGCTATATCACTCAGAACACTTAAATTTTCTGTAGACATTATAAAAGCATACTAAATGAAAAATCAAACACGTATAAAATTGTACAATAAAAGAATTAAGTAGGTACGGAAAAAGGTTATTGTATTGTAGGTACTGTTCCTATTTTTCACGTTTATATTCTAATAATCTGTATTTATTAATTTTAAGCTTGACTTTAAATAAACTTATAGAAGATTTCTTGTCACCACAGTAAAAGTACCATATTATTATATTTATATATAGGTATTTATGAACATTTTCAAAAATCTATGTATCGCAAACATGACAATGACAAACAAAAACGCCAAAAATTATCTGTATTAATTTAAATTTACTCTTTGGTCAAAAGTTGAAACAACTTGTCTAAACGAGTGCAACCGGGCGAGAATCAGTTGACGATAAATTTAATAATACTATCAGCGTCTTGCAAAGGACCGAAGTAACAATAAATTAGTTAATAGTATCAGTAAAATAAAGTTTAAAGCACGTTCAAAGCTACTTTCCTCACTATTATAATAAGCGATGTTAGTAAGATTTGACCCAAGTAAATTTGTTTGTGTGGTCTTATATTTCAATTTTTTTTTTAAATTATTTGTTATTAGCATATTTCTATTGTTTTGTGTAACTAAATTGTAATATGAATGCTATTATTATATTAATAACACAATTTCACATGCACGAATTTCAGATTCTCAAATTAATTTTGGCAGCTGGCAACATTATTAGGCTCGTTTGATTGGAAGTGGAACACGAAAACGTTTGTTTTCTGATACGATTTGTGATTGTGTGTAATAAATTATGAAAAACATGAATTCAATTTTATTAAATAATGTTTCTGAATTAACAAAACTAGCAAGAAAATTTAATTGTTTCTACCTATCAGGTGAATACAGATATATTGAGAATAATTTTAGTGTATGGTAAAAGTGAATCGTTTCATAATTTATTGTTTTGTTGAAGGTCTACATCAAGGCATTTGTAAACCTTTTATAGTAGCCGGTCACCAGGTGGGCTTGATTCGTCCTGATGTGTTAAAATACTTGCAAAGATTTCCTGAGGTACGTACTTCGATTTAATTCTTGATGTCCTTTTTGAAAGCAATATCTACATCTGTGTGGCATATATGTGGTACGTTAATAATAATGGATTGTAAAAATAAAAATATTTTGTGTGCTTCTAATTATTTTTATTCAAAATGCGCTAATCTCCGTTTGTTTTTTATTATACAACGAAATGTATTGTTCCTATTCAATACTGGTACTTAGCTAATATAAAAATATGGTATCTGTATTTAAGTTGTTAATATATGTAGGAATGTGGCTTCTTATGAATCAGCTTAGGTACAATTGGATAAATTATAAAAAATATATCATTACAAGTTGTGAGTATGGTATAATAGTAAGAAGTATAGCTATATAATATACAACAGCTTTTTGTAGAGAAATTGATTGATTGGTTATATATTGCATTATTATTTTGGTAGTGCAGTAGTTTTTGAATGTACAGTCTTGTACAATGTCCTCTGTTTTCTAACTAATTGATTTTTTATTCAGGTTTTTAGAGTAGCAGGAAAATATGTAGAATTAAACCCAGCATTCAGAGATTATCAAGAGAGAACAGTAAAGGTGGCAGAAGTCTTGCAGAAGTTGAGAAAAGATGATGAAATTTGTGCTCTGAAGGGTTGGAGAGACGAGGTAACTTCAAATTTTTATTTTAAATATTGTTAAAAATAGTGATCCATAGGTCTGTGGTACCTATAGTAACATTTAAGGTGTATGAAAACCATGTATGCCTTATAACAGTAATTAAGTGCTCCTGTTTGAAGTGTGTGGTAAGGAAGATTCGCTATTTTAAGGTACATAAGGTATCAAGTCATGCGTTATAAATTTGTAATGTGACAGAATTGCAGTTTAACCAGTGAGAAGGGGACCGCTGCTGCTCTCACAATCCACCATAAAGTAGTACTTAGGTTTTTGTTTGGTGACATGTGTTTGCTGGATCACACTTCCAAGTGATATGACTCTCTCGGCCCTCAGAACACTGCTTCTGAGGGCCAAGCTTCTATGCACAATGTGTCTAGTCTTGTTTGATGTTAGAAGTAAATGACCAGGATCTACAGAGACCATCTAACATCAGATGGTATATGTGTTTGTTTGCTACTGTTTCAACATTTTTAAAATATATATGTCATAGTCTTCTGAGGTAGCAATATATTGAGTACAGAAGTTGCTTCTTTATTTGTTTTTGTTATTAAATGGAAAGAGTCCAACACCAAAATATCTATGTAAATAAAATAATAGAGGTCTTCCATGTGTATATATTACAGGAAAAATACTATATATTTCCTTTACACCTTAGACAATTAGGCCTCAGTTAAAAAAGAAACTGTATGTATTTGTGTTTATTGTGGAAAAGTAAATCAAGCAATATTGTTCATATCACAATGCATATATAATAGTAATTATTATATGGGAATGTAAGTAATACCTTAAAATTAATTGTTCATTTTAAATTGTAACTGACTTTTAATTAAATAACCTAATTTTATTTTGAATATGTTCATTGTATGTTCAACTCATTATTGTGTAAAAAACTATTGTGATAAGATAAGATGGCTTGGTTAATAATGTAATAAAATTATATATGAGCCACAATTGAAAAGTGATACCTGAATATTGTTTGTGTGATGTTACATGAATATTTTATCACAATATGGAGTCACCATTTGTTACTTTAGATGAAAATTTTATTTTTGCAGTGCTTTGAAGTCAGTACACCATTTTATCATGAGAGTCTTTTGGAAATGGACCGAAGTGCTGTATGCCTGTTTGGCATTCGAAACTATGGTGTCAGCGTTACTGGATACCTCAATCATCCATCTAAAGGTCTTTGCATCTGGTTACAGCAACGTAGTTTTACAAAGCAGACATGGCCAGGTGAGTACTAAGGGTATGTATAGGAAGTCAATAGCACTATCAATTCTTCTGTCAACTTGGGTGATGCAGAGGTTCTGCTGGCATAAATAAAACTTTAAGCTAAGTACTTGTTAGCTAAGACAAGCATGTGTGCTGCAGATTAACTGAATTTATACTTTTAAAATAATATTTCTGGATGTTCGGGCATTATATTGTATTGCATTTACAGTACAAATGTTTCATATTGTATGCAATTAGATTAATTAGCAATAGTTCTTCATATTGTACAATTGGAATAATATTGTAGATCAAGGATGAGCAACACGCGGCTCACGGGCCGCTTGCGGCCCGTTAAATATGTTTGTGCGGCCCGCCAAGCATTTCTTAAATTGAATTTATTTATCGACTTTCTCCCATCAATATATTGTTATAAAATTTATTATAATAATATGGTAGTACATAATAAACCGAAATATTTCTTTCGTCGACGACTTGTTTAACACTTTGACTGCGGCGCTATATATTAGATCGGGTTAGCGTTGCGGGAGGCAGCACCAAGCTGGAGCTTATTTCTCTAGACTCAAGATACGCCGAAAATTCACTGAAATTTTGTATTTCTTAGCATCTATGTATCATCTACGAATACACAGAAGTAATGTCCGCCCCCAGTCTTGTAGCGCCGACATAAACAACATTTTTGTTCGCCCGTAATTCATACAGATTTGTCCGTACAACTTGTGTGCATTGTGTCAAATGTGCGAGCCCCAAGCGCGTTGCGCCGCGCATTACACAGCCGTGTTTTGTTAATAAGAGTTAATCCAGTCCATTGATTAAAAAAGTTGCTCACCCCTGTTGTAGATTATTTTTTACAACTATTTCAGTAAAACCTCTCTTTTAACCTTAGTTTAATTCTATGGGAGTTAAGTTTTAACAAATTTCAAAGAATTTTTTACATGAGCAGAAATGTCAATAATCTTTGATAGCATTATCCATATGCAAGTACGTTGTTGAATTTCAGAGTGAATATTAATGTATAATGATTAATCATTTTTCCAAGTCAAGCTTAAGCTTTGACTGAAAAATAAACCATTTTTGTGTTCATTTATGATAAACACACACATATATTAGAGACTTGATAAAAACACAACCCAGTTATATTTCAGGAAAATGGGATTGTTTTGTAAGTGGTGGTTTGGCTGTTGGTTATGGCATCCTGGAGACTGCTGTGAAGGAGGCGGCTGAAGAGGCATCAGTTGTTGGTGACCTTGTGAAAAAACTTGTACCAGCTGGATGTGTTAGGTTTGTTAATCTGTACTTGTATAATAATATACTGACACCAGTGCTTTATAACAGGGACTAACAGTTACCAATAATTGAAGGAATGATACTTATTTAATAAGGGTCACATTGCTAATTACATTATACTTTTTCAGCTTTTATTTCGAAAGTGAACGAGGTTTGTTTCCAAATACGGAGTATGTGTATGACTTAGAACTTCCATTAGACTTTGTGCCACAAAATGCAGATGGCGAAGTAGAAAGCTTTGAGTTATTGACTGCTGAAGAGTGTGTACAAAGAGCTCTTACTCCGCAATTTAAGACCACCAGTGCTCCAGTATTGATTGATTTTCTTATTCGAAGAGGATTTATAAATCCTGAGAATGGTATGTATGACTTTCTGCAATTCTATTTTCACATGCCACTGAGTCATAATATTGATACTAACTGAAATTCCACCTTCAGGTTGCGGCAGCGCCAAGACTTAAGGAAACTTTCTTATATTTATATAAACCTTAACAATAGCAATAACTACATCATTTTCCCGTAAATCTATAAATCTTAAAATGTAAAAGGGTACAGTTAATGGTTGTAGTGTAATCAACTGTAACTTTGCGGGAAATGCTGTTTAATAATTTTGTTCTTGCTATGAATAAAAAAGGAAAAGCCATCAGTAATAAATTAAAACTTTCAAGAAATTAGATTGTTCAAGAATAAGTTGCCCTTTTTTATACTATCTAACGCGCGTACATAAGACTACATGAAGCGGAAGGAGTAAATTCCGTTTGAACAATAAGAACAGCGAGTACTTTACTGATACCGGTATTTACGAAGGCCGACCATGGCTTTGTGTATTAACGAACACATGAGGGAAGACATTAAAATCGAAAAGGCCTTAGGTAAGGTGAAGACGATAATGGACAAGGTGACCGTTGGCAGGCATCGATCGCTTTCTCGATCAACGCCTATCCAATAACTCCCGCGGATTGATGTTGACGCCTTTGCCCGACATTACCACTTAATACGGCGTAAAATTAATCTCTTGCGCGAAATTTAGTCTCTGGACACCTATTGAAGACGTTCACCTTGTTCGTTCATGGAATGGTGTATGCGATCGTATTATGATATTGTTCATGTACTGGATTGAAAAGTTAGTATCAATGGATCTTAAAGGTCTTGAACTACTTGGTATTCTATTTCCAGAGGTTGATGACATTCATGGTGGTTGGTTTAAAATTCCTTTAGTATGCTTATTTATACAAAATTTCATTTATTTCAGAGCCAAATTACAGACACTTGGTAGAGTTACTTCATGTTCCACTGCAGTCTATCTACAACTGGTCTCGTGAAATCACTACTAATGGCGACGACTCAGAAATGCAGTACTAAGTGTACTACGTAATATTAGTATGAATTGTGTTATTCGTTGATAAATGAAGCTAAGATAGGTACTTAATGTTATCTATAACCAAATCATAAAGGATTTCATGAGCAATGTGAATGGTATATTTATGTATTAAATTATGTGTTAAACATGGCCTAATTTATGAGATATTCGTAAAGTTGATGAACTTTTTCTTGGGAAAACTTTAAGTATTGCCTGAGTTTTAAGAATTTCTGGACTATGTCTTTTTTTTCTAAAGTACCCACACATTGACCAAATCCTGATGTGTAGTAATGGGATATTAGATGTCATGTTAGTTATAGCTAGATACGTTTAATTTCTGTGATACTTTACCACTTTGGTATAAGGGATTTGTAGATTATTTTAGTATGATTATCAATTATAATGTCTGCGACGTTTATTTATTACTATTTTTAACAGAATTGCCCCAGTTTGTAGATCCTTGGTAATTGGTAGTTATGTTTAAATGTTATTAATTTATCACTGTACTTAACCGGTTAGGAATTATGGACACTAGCAACTTCCATTTACATTAAATAGTCTAGTCATTTTAAATTATTGGATTATGAAAATTACAGTTATCAACACACTGGATTTAATTGTAAAATAGAAGTTGTTTAATTCAATTGGGTTGACATTATTTTTCAATTCACTAGTGTGTTGATATTAAAGATTACTTTCATGCTTTAATTAAAAAAAAACATAAAAATGAGAATACATAACATGTGGAAAGTGGCTCAAAGCCCTTTGTAGATGATTCTTATTCAGTTCTGCCAATATGCCCATACAACGAATTAATGAATCTAATAGGTTGACTGTTGTGAAATAGTGATAATATTAATAAAAAATAATCTTATAAGATTAAAGGCCAGCGTTTAAAATTCAAGCTATGCACCTAATAGGGACGAAGGTATGAGAAATCTTCCAATATATACATCAGAGGTCACACAGTGGACATGACTTGACAGATAGATATTGATCTTATTGATCGAAATTTGATTAATAATCGGTGCTAATTGGTTTTCTTTGGTAGTGATTTATAGCATTTTTATTTCAGAGCAGCTAGATCAGCGGGTTTTATTGTCTGAATTCGTTTGAACGGCTTATTTAATTAATCTATTGCTGTAAAATATTTGTTACAATACTATACCATGTAAAACAAAATAATATTGTCTCTTGTTTAAAAAAATCAAACATTCATTTTATATTATCATTGTTTTGCATATTACATTACTTTAAAATCTACAATAATGTGCTTGCTAAGTAGTTAAATAATATAGCATAGAATATAACTAAGTATTTAAAATAAGATTTGGTGTTAGTAGATTTGGAATTGAGGCTACAAAATTATAAAGCCCATTATAAACATTCGAAATATACATCAAGTTTTATATTAAGTAACTAAATTAGATAATAATTAGAGTATGTTAAAAATAAAATTAAAGGATTATAGTACCTATGCCAAGCTTGTTGCTTATGGTTCTCCATTCGGAAGGCTGCAATGCCCCGTTTTTTTAAAACTTTACAGTATATTATAGTACAAATTTTCAAAAATAAAAACCGAAAAGCATACGGCAGTGAAGTGGATGTCCACTCTTATTGTTGTGGAGTGATTCCACGGTGACCAGGATGTTAAATTTTGTATACAATTTTATACTTCATATAATGTGTGCACTAGAATTGTAATTTTGACCCGTATTGGATCAATACATGTTATGGAATTACATTCTAATATACCATGATTACCCAAGAGATGATTATATTATTTGTCATGTAGATATCGGGATCACTGATTATTGTGTATATTACCAAGTAGTTTTAGTATTTGTAGCAGAAAATGTTAAACTAGTGATTTATATACCTATTCAGTTACACTAAACAATTTTATACTTTTCTATGACATGTTATTTCCAAAATATTTTATAATAAGTAACCATGACTTCCATAAGTAATTTATCTAAATTTAAAGTAATGAACAAAGTATTAAATGTCATTTGGAAAAATAGTGTTCTTCATAATGTAAAGATTTATTGAATAAAATAAAACTACTTAAAAAAATTGTTTTATTTATTAAAGAAACATGTTTGTAAAAACTGCAAATATTCTGTAGTTTATACATTTTTGTGGGAAATTGAAATCATACAGTAAAGTAAAATCATATTTATTTATGAAATATGAGTACACTTCTACTTTGCGAATGATTACTAAAAGTAATGTATGTTAAGAAAAACAGGTTTTTCAATTTATAACCGTTTATTTTATATAAGACTTTTGTATATTCCAGTGGAGAAACTCCCATAAAGTAAAAACAATGCTATATCTTAAAATAATGTAACTAATCAATAAATCCATGTTATTCAGATAATGTACAAAGGACAACGTTTTTGTAGCTATGAAGCCATGTTTGATGGTTACGCTATACCAATTGTTACAATATACTACTACTACTACTACTTAGTATGGTGTTTTACTAGTTTTAATGGGTATTTCTCAAATACAGTGTACAAACCCACCATAAGCAAGGACATTGTATTCGTGTAAGCGACGTTTCAAACAAAATGACAAGTTCATTTGTAGGCACCCTCTTCATATTATTCTTATTTCGTCTTTTAGACAAAGTATTTTTTAAGGATAATCATTAATAGTCATATATTTAAAAATAAGAGATAAGTCATGTGATACATATTTTGCCGATCTCTAGTTTCATTTCTATTTAGCAAGTGTAAAATACTGTTCTAACGTAACGTGAAACTAGTAGGAATATTTTATCTATACTAGAGCAGACATCATAAATAGGAGGATTTTTAATTCATCATCGCTAATTTCTCCTTAAATGATTAAAAGTATTTAAACCATTTTTTTAATGTGCCCGGTAAATCCAAATAAAAAAAAAAACATTTGCAAACTACACTGTATTTGATCAGTGTTAATTAATCTATGGTTGCTTCAGGGGATTTGTCAGGTGCTTTGATAATGGTTAAAAGAAAATGTTCCCATGGATTATGTATTGGATTTTAAAATAACACAAATATTATGATCTATGTTAGTATTGCAAACTAAAGTTGCATAAAACTTAATCCTATTAAATATCAAGTTAGCAATTTGAAGATACAACGGTATTTCCGGATGCAAACTTATTGCAATATTTAATTATTAGCAGAAAACAAATTAAAAAATTAATGACAAAATGCTATCTGTATAGCGTTAAAACTAAGGGGGATTAATTACAATTATTCAGCTTATTGGTTAACAAGAGTACAAATATAAGGCATAATATTGCTTTACTTTTATCACCATTTATTATTATCAAATTGATGTTGTAAAATTCTCTATATTTTTAAATCTGCATATAAATGTATTTTCTTCAATACTATTTACTATTAGTCTTATGAAAATATTACTCCATGAATTGCACCGTAGTACATACACATTCCCTGTACATTAAGATGCCTATTTTTTAACCCTATCATAACCAGTGTACTTAGATTAGTCAATTACCTGTTGTTACTTGAGCTGTGTAGATGACCATCATCCATCATTCCCAGTCACTAACTGTGACCAATGGTTGTTACTTGGTATCATATTGTAAATAGATTGCCATATGCAAGTCATTACAAGTATCATTCGTACTAGTAATGATCAGTTATAGCCTCAAGTCATATAACCGACTATTCCGTGTGAAGCTGAAAAGTGAAATTAGTCCCTACGTGAGCGCTTAATAGTCATCGCCACGCGATATAACTTCCTTGCATGTAGGGCGCAGGAGGATGGTGTGCTCGAACTGCGCTGTATAGCAACCCTTGATGTCGCAGAGCGGCGGGTACGCGTCCACTACGCCCTTATCGCACAGGTCCTTGAGCGCCATGGCGTACCGAGACGCGCCCGCCCGCTCCAGCCACCGCTTGCAAAATGCGAGCGTGCCGAAGTTTTTATTGATTAAGTTCAATAACTGCTTCGATGACTGCAATCTGAAATATTATTTACTTACGTTATAAAACTTACAAGAGACCATGCAGTCAATATACATCGAATGATAATTTTATATACCTATTGGTTGTCACAAGTTTCACATATCTCACCACATTCTTTAAACAAAAATACAGCAGAGATAAACAGTTGATGTAAGGCAACAATGGTGCTGGCACATGACTGGCCACCAATTATCGTGGTAAATATGAGATATGTATTTTTACCTGAGAGGCACAAATTGCTGGTCGAAGTTTTTCATGTAGTGGGAGCAGTCCATGTCATCATGAACTTGTCCACGACCAGTCGAGCCAAATGTTTCTATGGCATAAAACTCATTCTCTTCCATGCGCGTGGTTTCACCACCTTTTACAATTGGCACTGTTTTTCCTGCATGAATTCCTAAAATAATCAATAATACTTAATCAATTAAACATGCATATGATTGTTTAGTATATTCAATGAAATTAATATGTAGCACATTTATATCAAGTTGTAGCCTTTTTTATGTTTGGTTGTTGAAAATAGATTTTTCTTTCCTGGTGATGACTTATTCCACTATAATTCTTCAATGTGGATTTGAAAAGCAAATATTAATTATTACTTACTATAAGGCCCTATAGAATGACCATTTAGATTGCGTATCGGTTTTACTTGGTAAACCTGACCATCTAATTCAACTTCATGAGACTCCATCACCTTTGGAACAAACAAGATTATAATTTACATTTTACTATGCTGTAATAAATCATGTATTTTACAGGGCAAATCTGTGATTAGTTTTATGTGAAACCCATGTTCTGTTTATAATTGGATATTTAATATCAGGTAGATATATTTTTATACCTGTGTACCTGTGTACATGAAATGCTTTCATTGATTTATTTATATGTACATAATTTATTTTATATTACGTACAGCTTTAAAGTCAAAAGCTACTCGAGCGACTTAGACCAGATTCACAACTTATTTATGAGGCAGAAAATATATCGGTGTTACAGATGCGGAAGTCCATCCTTAGCTCACGTTAAAACTCGCGCGGGTGCAAGGAGTGAGCCGACGCTCTAGCCTTGGACCCGCCGCGGACATTTGAAAAACAAGGCTGATGCCAGCGCCCGCTGCTATGTTACAACTCTTCATATGAGCCCATGGCAGTTAACATTACACGTGTGTGTGTGTGTGTGAAAGAAGTGTATGTGTATTTCTTAATATGATATGTTGTTGATATTAACTATGGAGACAGGAGATATTAAATGATGCTTAAATATTTAAATCATTAAATTATATTAGCTTTTTTTAGGCAAGGCACATGCTAACCTCTTGGACTGCAGCTCCAACGTCGCATAACCGAACGTCCACACCCGAAGCCTTGATGCCGGCTTCAGTGGCTTCCTGCACACCCTTCACTAGAGGATCATAGCGGGGATTGAAGTGCAAAGTGAAAGCACAGTCGATGATTCGCCCATTAATATGTGTGCCGAAATCTATCTTGACCACGTCGTCATACTCAAGAACGGTATTATCCCCTGTACATTAAAATTGTTTATCAAAATTTTGTACAATTTTTCTGCCCCCATATAATGCCCTAAATCAACGTCTTTTTAACCAATTTTAATCTTATAACAGTCAATATCAGAGTTTGGTTCACATCCCATTAAGTTTCTTGTATTTACTGCAATATTATAATCAAAATTTTCATGGTATCTTCGCTTAGATACTCACTCATCAATTGCACTACAATATTTCATTAAATTAACTTAAAGAATACTATTTTTGTTTAGTCTTTAGTTTCTGTTACAGATCCCAAAAAATACCAATCAGTCAATCAGAAACCCCAGCATTAAATTGGAACACCTCATATTTGAATCTCTGTTATTCCACTCTCATCTAACTAGAACACAACAGCTTCATAATTTATAAAAAGATAGAAGTGACAGTAATGTTGCAGAAGTTGAAGTTCAAAAAGTAATTAAAAGTATCTTGTGTAAATTTCGTTGTTTTAGCACTTTACTTGCGGCATACATAACTGCTGTACATTACTTGGTGAAACGCGCTTGCGGGTTGTACACCCATTTTGTGTATTTACAAATCTGAATGGATTAGGGGCAAACACATGTGATGTATTTACATCGGCGTTACAAAACTCCAGGCAGAAACATCTGTGTATTCATAGATGTTACACAGATGCTAAAAAATAATATTTCATTGAATTGTTGGTGCATCTTCAGTCTAAAGAATACAGCTCCAGTTTAGTGCTTCCTCCCACAACACAAAATATGACCACTGCAGTCAAAGTGATAATTTAAATTAGTAGGTTTATATTGATATAACATGACAATTTAATTATAAATTTAACCTGTATTTGGTGTATAATGGGCAGCACAGTGGTTGCGACTGCATCCAGTGGGGAAAGCCAGCCCTGCTTTAAGTCCATCCTCACCAATTAAACGTCTAGCAGTTGATTCAAGCTCTTCACAAATTTGAATCATGGTCATGCCAGGTTTTATCCAATCACGGATGTGCTTACGTGTCTAAAATAAACTTGTAAGAATTATATAAGTCATGCCATATAAAAGTAAGCTAACTCTTGACAATTCATTTATCAAAATACAAGACTCACCTATGGATATTTGAGATTTTACTCATAAAATAGTATAGATATTTTACTTGAGGCTGTGCTTAAATATAATGGTTTTTTTCTATAATAGCAAATCTTGACTATTTTGGAAAATTAAACCACATACACACAACAATTAATGAAATTTTAGACCTTTCAGTTTTAGTTTAATAAATGTGTAGCTTCATTTTATTGATGGACAAGTTTATTATAGATGTTTTCAAATTGATAAAGTGTTGTACAGTGTCAGAAAACCTTTTCACCTGTCTATGAGCTTCAGCTGCATGTCTAATCTCTTGATAAATGTCTTGATGGAGCCTGTCCAAGGCCCTTTTCTCTTCACTTGAAAAGCGATCCTTGGCAGTTCTTTCATCAATTCCCTCAGCAGGGCCATGCTCCATTATCTGACCCTCAGGAAAGTTGCCTTAAAAAGATAAATGAACTACCATAATGATAAAGTAATCATATTTGATTTAGTGTTAAAATCAAAGCAATAAACACATAAAAAAGTATATTGGTTAATAAATTTGAAACGAGAATGTTAGTTATTTGACCTATATTAATCTTAAGAATATAAACCGTTTGATATAGGTGTTAACGGTTCTAAATATTTAGATAAATTTGGTGGCAAACTTATTATTATGACTTAAAACTTATATATGTAAGAAGTAAAAATATAAAAAGTTCATGTAACAACATACCATCAGGGAAGAGTTCTGAAATTGGTACAGTTGGAGGATTGGTCTGCACCTTGCCACTGTTTTTCGACTTGTTTTTATTCTTTTTTTTCTTTTTCTTATCTTCGCCTTCTCCGGGTTCATCGTCCACAGCTAATGCTTGCACTTTATCCGGAATCTCAGCTACACCATTACCAATTGTGTCATTCGCGGCTAAAATTAGTTATATAAAACGTTGAGTCTTTCTTAAAGTTAAAAATGTTTTGTTATTTTTTAAGTACTCTTAACCTAACCTGTTTTCTTCTTCTTTTTTTTCTTTTTCTTCTTCTTGGCGGGATCTTTGGCCTCTTCCGCACCCTCTAATTCTTCTTCTTCATCATCAATTTCCAAGTTTTCAGCATTTACTTCTTCTACAGTTTTAACGGCGGCCATTCTTTAATTAAATTGCAATTTATAAAAATAAATTCTGCCTCGTGACGATAGCTTATAACTTGTTCTTTCAATATTCATTCAATCATAATTCCGTCAGTCACGTACGTCAGTTCTTTTTTCTAGATTCCATGGTCTTGGATTCTAGCTTTTTGGGCCTGAAAGTCAGTTTATTTCAGCGAGTTAACGTTATCTTATTTTTTGTTTATAAATCAATCTCAATGTAATGTAATGGCCCTAGTTATGTACTTGTAGTTTTTGCTACAAATTCCCGATTTTAATATGTTTAATCCTGTGCGAAAAATATTTTTTTTATTTCGAGTGTAGAACGGAATTTAAAATATTAGTATTGATAGAAACCTTTAATTACTGATTATATTTTCTTCTATTTTCTACACTACATGAGTATACATAGGCCCTATAGCTTTTGTTTTTATTAAATCTTTTTTTTTATAATAACATTACATTAAGTAAATTATAGTCATTGAATATGTTAAATAATAATTACCTACAGTCTTATTTATGAGAAAGTACGCCAATTATTATAAAGAAAACAATATTTATTAGTGTTTTTTCTACAATATTAGTAATTTATTTTAAATTTAATCACATTTTTTCGTTAAGTCATTCACGTGTGGATTGTTTGTTATATTAACTTTTAGGGACGTTTAAATTTAATAATTCCTTAAATATATTTAAGAACATTACTTTTCGTGTAAGTTGTTGGATTGAAATATCTGCTATGTATAGTACATTTGCACAACTGTTAAATCCTATGTCCCGCATTAGATTTAATAACATTCTTGTAGTCAGAGTAATACTTTGCTTCCTTGGAAGTAATCTACTCTTTTCAAATTAGTTAATAAACGACGGAGTTCTACGGTAGCAAGCGTAAAAAATATAACCGAGTTAATAACTTTTTTCGGAGTCCGTTAAAATATTAGTCTGACTCTGAAAGTGATTTAGATGGTCTCAAAGATTAGAGTGTTGAAACAAAGGAAAAACAATCTGTTCAGCTTTTTTATAATAGCATTAATACCTACCGAAATTGTAAACCCGTTAAAGTGAGTTAGGTCCAGGGTTTATGGCGCAGTTCAGTGACGCATTACTTACGTCAGTTACCGAACGTGCGAATTAGAGCTGCGTGATAAATAACTTTACAATGAAAAATCACTGTTATTAGAAGTCATAAGTGACCGCGGTGACTAGTGACGAAATAACGTCGTCCCAAGGAACGTTGTCCCGTCAACGTTCCAGTGTCTCTCGTTCTCAGTCACCGACATCACAAGAAACGAAATGTACGTTATCGACGAAGTCGAGTGCTTAAGGGCATCATCGCCAATTTCTCCTTGAATGTCAGAGTGATGGAGTTAGTAGGAATATATGTATATCATAGAGTTAACTATTCATAGAAACGAGACCTGTAAATTTATGGAAATTATTATGAAAATAAAATGATATTATATACTTAATTAGTTCACATGAACCATTTTACTTAGATTTACCTATACCGTAACGTGATTTACGTGACAAAACCACG
>DWON01002613.1:0-20095 GCA_018251015.1 Phocides pigmalion okeechobee
GAAGTCTACCGGCCGTAACGATATCGCTGCAACCGCTAATAGCTACAAGAACCTGCTGACGCCCGACCCCAAGGCACCATATGACCAGGTAACACTTTGACTGCAATGCTAATTATATTAGATTGGATCAGCGTTGCGGGAGGCGGCACTAAGCTAGGCTTTATTTCTCTACACTGAAAACGTGCTAACAATTCACTGAAATATTATATTTGCAGCATCAGTGTAAAATCCACGAATATATTGACGTAATGTCCGCCCTCAGTCTTGTAGCGCCGACGTAAACACAACGCTTGTGTTCGCCTGCACTTCGTTCACATTTGTACGTTCAACACAGGTGTGTACAAGCCGTAAGCGCATTACCGCCGCGCAATACTAGGTCTAAAACTAAAGTCAACTAAGCCTGAAAAAGGAGTCTAAAACTCCCTGGATAGGTCGCGCGGCGATAACAATCATAACATCATATCATGTGACACCGCTACATTAATTAATATATTATTATAAAGATGTAACGGGAAGGCATCGATGGCCGGCGCGAGCCATGCACTGATCATGCTGGATCTTTGTTGTTGTTGTGCGACCGTAGGCCTATGAAGCCTCCGTAGCGCGACCGTAGGCTTAGGAGTCCTCGGTCGGATGGTGAGGAGTATGTCTATGAGGCTATCAGTTCCAGTATAGGGTTGAGTATAAAATTCGTTATGTATTTCAAATCCGCAGCTGATCGAAATCGACCTGTCAACCCTGGAGCCGCACGTGAACGGGCCGTTCACCCCGGACCTGGCCAACCCCATCTCGAAGCTGGGCGAGGCGGCCAAGAAGAACGGCTGGCCCGTCGACATCCGCGTCGGCCTCATCGGCTCCTGCACCAACTCCTCCTACGAGGACATGGGCCGGTGCGCCAGCATTGTCAAAGAGGTACGTGGATGAGACAATTACACTTTGTTTTATGGAGAAGAGAGTACTTGAGTTTTATCTAAATTCTTCTGTCTCTCAAACTCTTCTTAGATTATTACTTTTGTGTGTCATCAATGAAGAATATATATGAGGTAATAGATCGTTATATATTCAAACTCATGCGTGGATAAATAATAGTAATTTGGTTTTTGTTTAAAATTGTATGTGGATGATAAGTTGGAACTCAGGTTTGCTACAGCAGTAGGTCTATGTAACCCTATATCTGCCTCATAAGAGCAGTGCTATTATATTTTAGGTCGAAGAATACAGTGAAAAGAAGAAAGGAAGTAAAAAATTATATGATAAAGTTAAAGAATATGCAAAAAAGACACATGATGTTTTTAAGCTTAGTAACTTCCTGACTTTCTGTTCTTGTGGTCCTCATGGATAAACACATGATAGATTAAAACTCTATTTTAATACGTTCTAATGAGCATCAGAGCATATAAAATAGAGAACTTATCATAAAATTCAGAATGTTCTAAAAATCATATAATGTGTACTCTTAGGCGCTGAGCCACGGCGTGAAGTCCAAGATTCCGTTCAACGTGACGCCCGGCTCGGAGCAGGTGCGCGCCACCATCGAGCGCGACGGCATCGCGCAGACGCTACGCGATTTCGGCGGCACCGTAAGTCACATCATCATTATCAAAATCCCCAACATTGTCAAAATTATCTTCATCAATATCATAAACATTTGATGTCAACATTATTAACACCACCAACAAGGTTTATTTTATCAACGATATCATCAATATCAAAATTATTATCACCACCACCAAGGTTAATTTTATTAACGACATCATCAATATCAACATTGTTATTACCACCACCAAGGTTAATTTTATCAACGACATCATCAATATTAACATTATTATCACCACCACCAAGGTTAATTTTATCAACGACATCATCAATATCACCAATATTGTCATATCTCTGCTTTAAAGTACTAAGTAAAAAAATATTTTAAGGACGCAGTATTGCCAAAACAATTTTTCAATTTATTCCATCTTCATCCTCACAAGTATTATTAACTTCTGGTCATTCATAATCATATTCATCAAATATTTTTGTCATATGATCAACGCGTGACTGGTAAATTAATTTATCATACGGTATTCGTTCAAGGTTAGAATATTGTTGATAGGCATTATTCATTATACGGGTAACAAAAATGTTGTCAGGTGTTGGCGAACGCGTGCGGGCCCTGCATCGGGCAGTGGGACCGCAAGGACGTGAAGAAGGGCGAGAAGAACACGATCGTGACGTCGTACAACAGGAACTTCACCGGCCGCAACGACGCCAACCCCGCCACGCATTGCTTCGTCACCAGCCCCGAGCTGGTCACTGCACTCTCTCTGGCTGGTCAGTACTACACCTTGTCTCATTATTTACCTTGTATCACTATTTACCTCGTACCACTATTTACCTTGTACCACTATTTACCTCATACCACTATTTACCTTGTACCACTATTTACCTTGTACCACTATTTATCTCATACCACTATTTACCTTGTACCACTATTTACCTATTTTCATTTAGGCATAAAATATATCAATATGTTATGTTCTAATAATTTCCATAATCACAACGATATTAATCACATCATTATGGTTTTTTAAACAAGTACACGAATTGTAGCATAAATCTTTATTTCTCACAGGTCGTCTTGACTTCAACCCAATGTCAGACGAACTGACGGGCAAGGACGGCAAGAAGTTCAAGCTGTCTGATCCCTTCGCTGATGAACTTCCCGCCAAAGGCTTCGACCCTGGCCAGGACACGTATGAACACCCACCCGCTGATGGCAGCAGTGAGTACATTTTTTTGGTAATATAGTAGCACACAGCATAAACCACTTGATGTCAGTGGTCCCTGTCGCCCATTGGTATGTACTTTAAGTGTACATATGTTTGTATGTGATGTGTGAAGTTTGTATCTAAAGTCTATGTAAGTATGTATATATATGTAAGTATGTAGATGTGATGTATGCAGATATCATATATAACAGTTATTTATTTATTTATTTATTTACATGCCAACAGCATTACACACAATTTTTGTATTCGGTTTTGTACACACAAGATTTTACAGACACGTGTGCATGGCAATTACATGTGTGCACAACATTTACAAACTACATTACACTAATAATATAGGTACATGAATGAAATACAACAAGGACAAGAATCCTATAAAAAATATACAAAAATATTGAAATAAAAATAAAAATAAGTGTTTTTTTTAATTTACATGCTGAATTATTGTTTTTTTTGAGGAGTTCTAAAAAACAAAATTTGATTCAATCAAATATATGTATGGTTTCCCCGTGTTGAGGTAACTGGCAATATTTAAAAAGGGTGTGTTTACATGTACACATATAGGAATTTATACTAAATAAATATAATTAATAACATATTTTTTGTGCTTGCAAAACTGCATAACACGAAATTGAGTTAAAAGGCAAAGAACACAAAGCTGTGTTTTTTCTTATGATATGGTGTTATAATAAATTATATATAACGTCAATGTGATCATCTTCATCGCCTCCCTAAAACTTTTTTCTTTTTTCCAAAAATTTTAAATATAATGAATAACATCTCTGTATCTTAATAATGACTCTTACAAAAAAGATCTTACTGAAATATGGTTATGATACACACAGAAGTGAAAGTGGACGTGTCGCCAACCTCGGACCGGCTGCAGCTGCTGGCGCCCTTCGACAAGTGGGACGGCAAGGACCTCACGGAGATGACCATCCTCATCAAGGTGAAGGGCAAGTGCACCACCGACCACATCTCCGCCGCCGGCCCCTGGCTCAAATACCGTGGTCATCTCGACAACATCTCCAACAACATGTTTATCACGTGAGTGACTCGGTTCCTTCGTCATTGATTTTTCTGTCATGATATATATAAGTGAAGTAGTTTTCCATCCGAACTGTGATTTGATCGGAAAGATGTTACCGCTACCAATACCTGGCATGAAGCCACTCTTGTGTATTCATGGACAGGTGCGGTTGCCGGCTACATTTAGAAGCAATCTGACCATCTTAATCCTTAGAAGATGAAACACATCTACGTATCATCCAGATAACATATCAGTCTTGTTTGAGATTGCACGTGGTTTTCCATCTTCTGTATTGACTACTTAACATTACTAAGTTCACACGCTCGTCCTTATATTTAAAGATCAAATTGTAAAAAAACCTAAAAAATATTAAATTTTTATGTACTATTGGAAGTATCATACTATTAAAACTTCATTATCATACTCAATATGTCAATGTGTTATGAATTAAAAAGAAAATCGAAATGAGAAATCTAAATTACTTTTGACTTAAATTTTAAATTTCGAAATAGGTATGTGGTATTCTAAACGTGTTTTTTTCTCAGAGCAACGAACGCTGAGAACGGCGAGCTGAACAAGGTGCGCAACCAGCTGACGGGCGAGTGGGGCCCCGTACCGGCCACGGCGCGCGCGTACAAGGCGGCGGGCGCGCGCTGGTGCGTCGTCGGCGACGAGAACTACGGCGAGGGCTCCTCCCGCGAGCACGCCGCGCTCGAACCCCGCCACCTGGGGGGGCGCGCCATCATCGTCAAGAGCTTTGCTAGGTATGTTTGGGAAATCTTCGGAAGCGTGATACGAAAATCAAATGACTATGATGGATGGTGATATGCAATATCATCCATTATTACCTAATTGCAACGTTTTAATATGAAACAAAGGAAATATAGATATAAAGTTAAATACATTTTGTATGTAGATTTAAAGGTTGCAATATAAAGTAATATATGAGATGTTACTGTCGATTAGCTGAATGTTAGGATCATACAACTTACTTCAAATTAAACCCAGATTAAATTTACAAATAAATATAAATTATCAGAGAGCATCGATTAATTCATTATGAAGCCATTACTGTCTCAGAATGAGAACTAAGGCATAGTCCACAGTAGACATACTTTTAAGGGCTTTATGTACATATAACTATATATAGAATGTCCAGGCGTGCAGACAGCCTGTCGATACTTTCCCTTTTCTTTTCCTACTACATAATTTTAAAAAGTCAAAAGATTGTACCAAGGTCTTGATCCATAACTCTGTTTGAGAGGCTGGATTGTGAACCACTACCCATCGATTCTTTTTAATACTTGAAAATTGTTATTTTTTTTCCTTGTAGAATCCACGAGACTAACTTGAAGAAGCAGGGTCTGCTGCCACTGACGTTCGCTAATGCATCCGACTACGACAAGATCCGCCCTGACGACAAGATCTCGCTGCTAGGCCTCAAGGACCTCGCACCTGGCAAGGTATACCACACAGCTATTTGCTTTATTGCATGTCCGTTTTTATTATAAATTAATATTCCTACATTTCTGTTATAATGGACTGCTGTTCATACCATTTAGAGTATTATAATGCGTGTGATGTACAAAAATGACTAAAGTGGAATTAATTTATAAAAAAAGAATAATTCCTTAATAATTTGTTTTCATATTAATGTTGGCTTGCACGCTTTACACCAGTAATTCAATAACTAGGACAGTTGTCATGAATTTACCAAACTTTAACAATCAGCTTCATACTTAAGTCAATTTACAAAAAATGAGTGTAAAACACATTAAAATACGTATTTTAGTGTTTAAAAAATGCAACTCCAAATATTTTTGATTCTTATATTTGCTCACAAAAATCAATGTTAAAAGTCGTATTATAAACACTGCCTGAAAACAATGTTTTTGTCCACAGCCCGTCGTATGTGAGATCAAGCACAAAGATGGCAAGACGGAGCGCATCAACCTCAACCACTCGATGAACGATCAACAAATCTCCTGGTTCAAGGCTGGGTCGGCCCTTAACAGAATGAAGGAAATTGCCGCTGGCAAGTGAACACAGACGCCCTTAGATTAAAGCTTGCACTGGACGCCGCCCTTTTACGGGGAAATGTTATAAGGATAGCAACACTAACGCAATAACCGTTGAAACTCAAATTCGAATTTCGAATCGCGAAATGTACGGTAGCAAAATGCTTAGAATGTGACTGTAATTTTAATGATGGCAGCATATACTTGCATTCGTGTAGCTTTAGATTTTAATACATATTTAGTACAGAAAAAATAGGCAATGAACTTATGCCAGTGCAAGTCGTTACCATTTTTTAGTTCAAAGTTATCATTTATAGCGCATTTCGATCCTTTCTCAATATTCGGACAATACTTAGTCTCGGCGGTTGAAGAATCTTATAGTTAGCGTAGTACAAAAATTACTTAGATGAACTTAGTTATTAAGTTATAATACCTACTTTTTTTCGATGAAATATTGTAAATCAATACTTAAGTCAATTTGTTTTATTTTATTATATATGTAAATAATATTTATCAAACGAAATAAAATGTTACGTACGTATACTTGTGAACTTTTTTAATAATGCCTTTCCTTAATGTTTCCATATCTAACACTTATACTGCGACACTCATCGATTCAGCGTTGCGGGAGACTGCACTATACTGGAGGTTATTTCTCCAGACTGAAAATATACTGACAATTCACTGAAATACTCGTTTTTAGCATTTTTGTATCATCTACGAATACACATGCAATGTCCGCCCCTAATCTTGTTGCGCCGACCGAAATACAGTACTTTTGTTCGTCCATAATCTATACAGATTTGTACCTACAAGCCACAAGCGCGTTGCGCCGAGCAATACACAGCAGTGTTTTACGCTGCAGGGAAAATGTTAAGACGCTCGAGCATGCGATTTTGCATCATAAAACAAAAAAAAAGTATAGACGGCTCAATTAGACCTAGATATAATATCTACCTCTATGAGACCTATGATGTATTCGACCATTTTTCATTTTTTTCTTACTTTGACTTCAAATTATAACCGATTTAAAGGTATCAGCATTTCATATTTATTTTTAAGACAAATCTATGGGTAGATGACATCGAACTGTGTGTGTAGTAATACAAAGCGAAGGATAAAATTGTTTTAGCTATGAACACATTTAGAATACCGCATATATCACCAATGTGCAATAATGACTTCACCCCTAGGAATGGTAGTGGCGCTGGCCAGTCATGTCGTATGGATTTTATGTGTAATGTAATGCCTGATCTATCTACATTTTAACAATTACCATACAGATGTCAATTTTACATGGACCAATACCTCTATGTCTAAATTCTTTTACACTGCCTAGAGCTGTAATGGTCTACTGCAATTGTAATTTCGCTAGTCATTCTTGTAGCTAGTCTTTAGGCAATTGTTTTTTTCTATAACTACATCTATTCAAATTTTCTTACAAAGGCAAATAACTAGTGACCTACTTACCTATTAATATTCAAAGATGTTATACCCCACAAAGGGTCCCTGCCGGACTCAGCCACCAACTCTCTCCGGCCTACTGAAGTGAGCAGTGCCCACCCCCGCGACTTGGACGCGCCGGACAGGATTTACTCAAGTGGTCTACAGAGGAGGCGTCTCTATAGCTCCTTGAGCCGGGCTAATGGTCATTAACCAAAGGCATTTACAAAAATAATACACATCTATCACCAGTTAACTCAACTGTAACAACAGTAGGTGGTTCAATAATTTACCGAAGAAAGATTTTAAATTTTTCAACTAATTTTTCATAAAATAATGATGCTTGTCTAAATAAATAAAAAATGTAATATAGAACTATTTTTATTAAAGCAACAGGTTAATCTTCATTGTCCTCATTGTCACTGTCGGCATTAATGTTGAAATAGCGGAGCTCGTAGGAGTCGTGTGCGGATGCAACAACTCGCAACCAATCACGAAGGTTGTTCTTCTTGAGGTAACGCTTTGTCAAGTATTTCAGATACCTCTTAGAGAAAGGAATGTCTGTAATGAAATAAAATATTTCACATTAATATATCATACAAAATATGAATTTGTGATTGGGTTGGGGTGGCTTCCAACTACACTTCGATATACGATGACCACTTCTGTCCATGGATATAGCAATGCAATTATTATACATGTCCTTGGATATGATTTTAGTTGTTAAAGCATATCCATGGACTGCAGTGATTATTGAACATCTAGCAGCTTGCATACGTATTTGCTAGTATTCTCACAAAAAAAAGCAAATATTCAGATACTATTTTCTGGCTTGAAGGATGTGATAAACCAGATTAACTTTTTGAGGTGGTTTAACATTGCCCTCATGAGTAGCCGTGCTACTCAGATACGTGCAAATTGAACTCCCACTTTATATGAAGTTGATTACAGACATCCATGAGCAGAAATATCTTAATTTAGAGTGATCTCCATATTTGTTAGTCATTTGAATAAATAACAAATCTAGTAACTGTCTAGCTGCTGTTAGTAAAATTATGCTGAGATTATAAATCCAACCTAGAAAAAAATTGCTATGACACTCTAGGGCCGTAACAAACACTTCAAAGGCCAAAATTCATGTTAGTAATTAACATGTCTCACATGTGCAATGCTATTATTCCGAGTTCGTCCCGAATAGCAGATTATTTGATGCTAATCAAGATCTCAATGTGTTTGTAGTCTACAACAATGAAATCCCATAGGGTTCTGATACATGTTACTTGTACAGCATTACACTTCACTGTTAATTGGTCAAACATGTGCATTTAGCTTCTTATTCACTTTTTGACTTAATGTTGCTTATTTAGATCGAAATTTCCGCGATCAGTCGTGTCAGTAATCATTTGGACTACATTATAAAGTTACTACTCAAGTTAACCTCACTTTCATAATGCACTTTTTTTTCACTTTCAACACTTAAAATGCAAATATATAATGAAATTAGCATAACAAATTTTATAATGCGTACCTGCGCTGATAGCAACCTTCGTTTTGTCACGAGCGATGACAACATGGTTACCTAGGTTATTGGTTTTACCCTCAACCTTAACACGCTCTTTCAGGTATTTCTCGAAGTTGCCCACGTCAAGAATGCTGTCTTCAGCGGGATGTGTGCAGTCAATGGTAAACTTCAGGTTAATCTTTCTCCTCTGTCCCTTGCCACGAATTTTACCGCCTTTGATACCCTTCTTGCCAGTCTTCTGGTGCAATTGGCCTTTTTTAGGCGCAGGCTTCTTTGTTACTGCCATCTTGGCTACCTGAAATACACAAGTACGACCTTAACTTTAAATCACTCCAATTCTAAGTTCAAAGACTGTTATTAATCAGATTTATCGAAATAACCTACAGAACACGTGTTACAGTCGCCGAGAGACCTGCAAAATGGCCGACAGAACAGTCTTTTTCTGACAGTGTGACCAGAATTTATTTGACAAATCTACTGAACGGGTCTACAAAAATATCTTATATAACATAGTAACTTTGCCGCCAGTATAATATATATAGCATTTAGTGTTCCTTATTTTTGGCTAAATACTAAATACATATTCTATACTACACTGTGCTATACGTATTACGTTGTTCACGTTACATGTCATGACAAAAACAGAAAACAGTAAAATAAAGCAAAAATAACTTTGAAAATATTTATGATATTAAAGTTTTCAAATTTAATGCAAGTTACTTCACTTTACTAAAAGTTTTTACTACTAAAAATTTACTAAAAAGGAGAATTTTACTAGAATGGTCACACTGTCTTCTGTTTTTGCACTATGATTCACAAGTTAAAGTAAGACAGCAATAAAAAAGTGAAAATGTGAACAAGTTGGCAAGTTTGTGCAAAGCCTACGTCTTTGATAGTTAAAACTTTTTATCACGTAACTGGTAACATAACATGAATAATGGTAAAATTCAAGAAGCAAACATTAAAATAAAATAATGGTAAAATTTCATTTTAATGTTTGCTTCTTATATAACAATATAATAATTAAAAATCTTCTTAAAGCTGTTGCCAGGTATTTTTAGAGACTAAAAACTATTAATATTTCAGCTAAGTTGGAGTAAACTTTGAACGCGCTTCTTGAGTATTTCGTTGTATTTAGTATTGCCATTCTGCTTCATTTAAAACAATATGTGATCGGTAATAGTTTTTTAAATATATTTTTATTATTATTTTGTTTTCTATTATACATTATTTATAACCTTTCCGTTGTAATTTATTGCTTAAGGTTTAAGGAATATGCACGTTTATGATAGCATAATGATTGAACTGTTCAGTTCAGGCTTCACAGATCAAAATTTGATAATTTGTGATCTTTGAATAATGTGATAGAAATATATAATTAAACTAACACATTTGATTTTTATTAGCAGTAACTACTATATGATTAGCAGTTGCACCGGCTCTCAGTTTCTACCAACTAACTGAAGAATTGAAATCTTTTTTTTTTTTTATGAAAAAGCCGTTACTCATAAAAGTGATTGTGTGAATGTAAATAATCAACAGACTAACAACTCATATTATTCTTACAACCAGTTTCTCTTCATGCAGGATCAGGTTTTAAGAGTTAAGGACAATACGGTTGCCAGAATTCTAAAAGTACGGGTACCTAGTTTATATAAAAACTATAGGTACATTAGGCGAGTAGTCTACCCGTTATAGGAACACAAAGAAACAAAATAAATATACATGTACTTTTCAATAGGGATATATTTTTTATTTTTAAATTTATAGTTTTCGGGGTTTTTTTGGGTTAGTGAAGGTAGGTGTTTGTTGTCTTTTTACGTAAAATATACAAATCAATTATTATACATAGGTCAATAAATTGTCATTTTAATTTATTGTAGGCCCACTAAAAGTTACTCTTAAAAATTTTATATAATGAAAATAGCAAAATGTAGTTATGAAATTTATGATCTGAGGATTCTGATATTTGGTCTTTAAACAAAGAAATAAAGAAGTTTATAAATGAGATCAGACCTTAAATTAACGATGACTTGTACGATAAACGGCTGTGACTGAACCCATAGTGGACTAGAGTTAACTATTTATTTATGAAACTACGATTACAATATCATGTTTTATGATACCAAATTCGTCTTCTCTCGTAGTTATTATCTAAGCTAGTTAGTACGAAAACAGAATTATAATAAAAATTCGCAGGCACATTCGTAGTTTTCGTAGGCAAGTAAGTGCCTGTGAAAACTACGAGCCTGTACCCGTTCCTTTGTTGTTGTTTTTAACACAATCCTTTCCTTTTACGCAAAGGCGCTGGGTATCGCTTTTTCTCTATGCCCTGCATTATATTAGTGTATTGCTGTAATTTTCGTGCTCACCGAACAGATTTTTCTATATTTTTATAGAAAAAGAGGATAACTACATCAATAAATGTACATTATTAAATTCGTTCCAGTTTATGTATACTCTAAGGTCCCGCGACGCAAATCTTTAGCATTCACTTTTGTTACACTTTTTTATTAATTGCTTAGGGTCCTCTCGTGATTAGATCATAGAAACCCAGTAAAAAAATCTACCTGTACAAGAATATATTTCATATAGTATTAATTAAGTAAATTATATTGCTTATATGTATGTTTCTTCATGCCACATTGCATGATCGGAATAAGCAAAAGTCACATAGGGGCACTGCTCCGTAATATGACGTGAGCCATTGTCTTCGCGCTACCTTGATGAAATTATTTCCCATGAATGAGTAGCTAACTAATCGAGGCGAGGTCAAGATGTTTTTTCACCTGGTGTGACGTAATCTTTTAATTTTGAACTTAGTCATTTAAGAAATTTCTATATTTATTCAGAACAAATAATTTTGTGTGCGAAATAAAATAACTTGGCGGGAGTTTTGAATGTGAGATACTGGTATAATGAATAAAACAGTGCACATAATATAGCGTTTTCTCAAGAAGAAAATCGTGTCGCTTCGTCGCAAAACGAACTCTCCTTCGAATTCGAATTTCGCCTCACTCAAGGTGTGTGGCAGGCGAGCACACAAGCGCAGTTTATTTACGCACGAAATCGATTCAGTCGTGACTGGAGTTGAGTCTTGTCATAGTGATGTTTATGAACTATTTTTGAAGATAACCTTACACTCTTGACTTGACTTGTATGAATAAAGTTAAAGGTGAATCACCGTGTGTAACTGTTTTGTTTTATATGTGTATATTTATTATGATGAAATGTCACGTGTGTTTTTTTGGTTAATAAGATATTACTTACATATGTATGTATTATAATAATCAATCGATAAAGAACAGAAACGGTAGCGATGTCGCGCAAATGACACGAAAAAATGGATAATTGTTTCGTCCCGTGCGGATGTGACGACCGCGAAGGGGTAAATAAATCCGACTTGGATCGTTTTACAGATAAAGTGGATAATGTTTTAAATGATGAGAAAGGGAAGCGGCTTTTCAGGAATTTTATGAGGACCTGCAAAATGAAGGATGGTCGCAAGAAACTTGAATTGTTGGAACATATTGATCAAATAGTCAACAAAAAGGTCGTGAATGAAGATACCGCTGTAGAACGGCTATTAGATGAAGCGCAATTGATAGAGGAGCTAGATTTTGCGTTAATGGAAAGATTATTCACAGCACATAGTTCCGAAAATAAAGAAGACATGATTGAAGCTTTGAAATTATTGAAAACGGAAACAATAAAAACGTTAAGAACGGAATATAATGCATTTAGAAGACACTATACACCAGCTAAATAATCGAATGTGTGTTGATACGTCAGTGCCTTGCTTTTGTATCAAAGTGATTTAAAATTTCGCGCCACAGCACGCCCTACATGGAAATTTGCGGCATTATTGTGCTTATTGCACGATAGTATTTTATTTAATAACTGTGTTGATGCATAATCCTTCTTGTATTTATTACCTGTAACTTGTATTATTACCTATAAAAGAGTGTGATAGTCAAATAGAATTTATAACCAATCTTTATTTCTTTTTGTGATATGAACTTCATTTATGAAGATTTCAAGTACAAATACTATTTTTTCACAAATAAAGTCACTTTAATAAAGCTTTATAACTGTTTTATTTGTAAATTTGGTAATATAGCATTTCAGCATTCATAAAAAATAAAAATCAAATCAGTATGTATAATTTTATTTAAAATTGCATGTTATTATGAATTTACATTCATATTTGTAATAATTTAAAAATTGCTACTTAAACATGTATAACAAAATTTTTGCACATACAATTTGTAATAAGAAACAAAATAGACGTCACCTTAACATATTTCAAGCATTTTCAGACCCCTATATGGATGAATAAAATGTTACAAATTATAAAATACATATTTTAATTACTAAATGTAATTGTAATATAAAACTTCTGTACAAAATATGTTATACATATAAAATCTAAATCTTCAAACAATATGTACCTATTGTCAATAGGTGTATATTGCAGATGTAATAAATTGATAAATGGGCACTGTTCACGCATGAGTACAATAGATTCAAAACTCCAATTACAGATACATTTCAAATTTATTATCAATGCTATTTCAATAATCCTAATTCCATCGATCATAAAAAATTGTATGCACAAATTTGCAATCATTCCTTCTCAACTCCTCTCTTTATATTCTATTTAACTATGTCTCATCACTTACCAGAGTCCATGTCTCTAGATAATATATTGTATGGATATACAGATAATACATTTATATTCTAATATTTTCTTATCACTATCACCAACATTTATGCTACATATAAAACAATAAATTACTAATGGATATCTAGGTTTTCTTCCACGAGTAGTACATCTCTAGAGGCTTGTTAACCTGAAACAAACAAAGACATTGTTCGTAAATGTATTTTGATATATGTCTGCCATTAACAATTTTAGAGGTAAGTGTGGTGTCATGGATACTGCATTATAGAATAAAATATTTACATCATTGACATACCAACACCTTTGTTTAGGGTTCCTGAAGTTTAAAAAGGATTTTTTTCTAAAACTTTACACAGAGAAAGGTGAAATTCTATCTCAGCCAATTAGAAAATACACATAAGTATTGATGAATTACAAAATACTTCTGTAATAAATGCCACCTGAATTCTGTGACAAATGCATGCTACTTTTGAGGAACAAACTGGTCATGATACCTATAAGGGTGCCAGATATTACATTTTCACTGACACATAAGAAAAGACAGAAGCCTTTATGAATGCAAACTACAAATTATACCATTTTTCAAAGGGGTTACATATAAAAAGTTCCAGATTAATATTATAAGTGTCATCTACCAAGGTACCATATACCTATAGTTAAGATAAAACTCATAATTGTGTATTCACAGCATTCTAAGCTATATGACCAATGGAATACATTATACCAATCATTACAAGCAAAATGATAAACAACATGATAATGGTAATAATAAAAGTGTAATAATTGATTGAAATGAATTAAGGATAATATAATAAAGTTCAAATTACCTTCCAGAACTTATCATTTATCTGTCTTAGAGTTTGTGAGCCAGCTAAGGGCACAAACTGGCCAGGTGTCGGTGCCACATAAATACAGAAGTTCAGCAGTCTATAAGCTTCAGGCAGCTCTGCATCTAGGTCTAATGTTAACCGCATTGCTAAGTACTTGCTTAAGTGATCCACTGAAAATAATGAACTTATTATTAAATAATACTATGTAAGAATAAGTATGCTATTTACCTGATGATTATTGGTCATTGCCACTAATGGACATCTATATTAACTCCTTATAGAATTCTTATATCTCTCTCTGAAGTTAATAGCAGATTCAATTCTATTCACGAGAAAAACAATCTTGTATGTATTGGTAAAATCTGTTAACTGTTTTACATTGGAAACAGAAGTGACAATATCTGCTTGGTCTGGCTGACATTTGGGTAACAATAACAGGGTAACAATGACAGCAATAAGAATTGTACACCACTGTAGTAATGTAATGGTTGGCCAATAAATCTTTAGGTGCAAAGAAAAAAACAGAGAAGAGTACTAAAACACCCAAATCAAAATTGAAATGCACTCTAGATTTTTGGTTAGGAATCAAATCTAGAAGCCTGCCGGTCATATTTATATAGTTAATATTATGCCATGTAGATTTTACAGGACTTATTATTAAATTAATGTTACCTGATGCATTAGCAGTGGTTTTGAGGTATCTTACAGAGCTGTCTCTAAGGGCTCTCATCAGCTGATTATCCCCAGTCATCTCGGTTGGATGCGGCTTGAATACTAGTTCAATTTCATTTGGGTTCAATGGTTCCCCTTCACCCTCTGTATCCATTGAGTTTTCACCTTCTGTTCTGAAATCATTGAACATTTACATTTAAAGACAATCAATCTATATGTCCTCATATAAGTGTTTTGAATATATTGATATGGAAAGTCATATACTCTAGAACACAATCATTCAAGAGAACTAAATAGCTTTTCAAGATCTCACGGAGAGAAATTATATCATTTGAGCACGAGCGTGAGGTGAAAATATTAAGCGTGTCAAATTAATGAAATAAATGCGATAAATTATATATCAAAATAATCGCTTTGTGTTCTTCTGATGAAACTCGGTCGGAACTAAATATACTGTATTTACTATGCTCGTTGCTCGGTCGCCACAGAATCAATCGTTGCTATAGAACTATACATAGAACAGTTTATCTGTTTATTTTAGCATCAATGACTGATTTAAATGTTAGTTTATGTTTAATACTTAATGGAAAGGTGTTTGGGCCGATCACGATTACAGTTTAAACTCTTAATAGGTAATTAAAACTTGTCTATATGACAGATAAAACAAATCAATAAGGACTACCATTGTTCGATAAGAAAAAACAGGATAATTGTATCTTAAAATGGATCAAATCTTTCGTATTGGTATTCAATTTTTAAATGTTATTTAATTTAAATGAAGCGTAGGCGTGGAGATATCGTTTGGAATGTTATGAATTTGACGCTCTAAAGTTAAATCGGTATTAACAGTAACGAAAATATTGTGTGACATGCTTCCTGCATTTTGAAATTAATGAAATAGACCATGCTGAATTTACTTTTGACTCATATTTGTTTTATATATTTTGTACAATTCGAAACGGAATCTTTTGACAAATTGTACGGAAAAGCCTTTTAGGAATTGTAAAATTTGCATAAACTTATGCATATCAATCAATTTGGTAGGATTTTATATTTTTTATTGACTGTAAAGTTTAACATAAGAGACTATATTTTCACCGTAATTATTTACAATTTGGTTTTAAGATTTTGTAATTTTGTACTAAAAAAATTAAGTATTTTAAATATGCGTCAGATGGATTGGCCACGCACGTGCATCTGCACGAATAATTATGGCGTAGTGTGGTAAAATACGCTGTAGCCTTGCGCCAGTCGTGTAGAGCAGTGCCCAACAGTGGGATACAAAAAAAGGTTGTAATTACATTTTTTTAATGTGAGAAGAGTAGCCACAAGCATGCAAACCACCGGATGTTAAATAGTCGCAGCCCATAGACATCTACGTATAACCACAAACACGACTGAAATCCTATCTGAGCTCGAACGTAGATGCGTTACTACTGCTGAGAACTAAGATGGTCGCCTCGCTTCAAACTGTAGGCAACCGCACCTCTTCAACCGAAACACAAGTAATGCTTTACGGCGTGTTATGAGGGCGGCGATGGTCCCTTTCCGGTCGAACTATAGTTCCCCCACTTTGAAAAACCACCTTTAGTATATACGCATGGAACTATGAATGATTATAATATAAGTATACGAGTTTCATTACGATTATAATACGAGTCGTGTCATAACTTTGTGGTCTTGCTATGAACATATCTCCGAGCTCATAGATTACCATTACTCATTAAGTGAAATGGAGGAGCAGTGGGTCACAGATTCCTCATTTCCTCCCGTTATTAATATGGGCACAAGATTGCTACGAGCAATCAAACATAGTAAGTACGGGCGTCCAATTAGTAGCCAATCAACGTGTAATCTCAGTCAGCATGATAAGTTGGGTGTACCTACATCTTAGAATATAGAAATAGATGGAATGCGTTACAATATTCATATATTTACCTTTTGTTTTAGCAAACTTTTTCTCGAAGTAAATATAATTTTCTTGGTGGTGGTTGTTTTGGCGGAAAGTGATTTGTCAGGTGCTAGTAATGAGCTGACATAAGCTAAGTTACACCTGAGCTCCAGCATGAGGCGTTGCTACAACTTGTTACTATTCTTAAGGATTAAGATAGTGGTCTCACTTCAACGTGTAGCCGACAACCGCAATTCTCATACCCAAAAACGCAGCTTAAAGGTAATTTATGAGGGCGGCGGTGGTACCTCACCAGTCAATCTATACCCCCTGGTGATACTACCCCCTGGTGATGTTAAGCAACTGCGCCTTACTGCATCAATTCCGCCGTCGCTCGTCACAAAATTTAGAAAAAAATTCAAATAAATTTGAGGATTCCGTCTACATTTTCTATTACCTAAGATCAACACACATATGACGGCAAAACGGTACTCATTAAAATTCTGTAAAGGGTAAAGCGTAATCCCTCTGCTGGCCTTGATCAACCTCATCTCACAATCGGTTTAGATTTATGGTGCAATGGCTTCTTCATGGTATATTTAATCCTCAGTCCTGTTTTAGGTTCTATCAATGTCCATAATTTGCATGAAGTATTCAATATGGAGTGTAACATTCTTGTTTTTTTATGTGAGAAGAGTAGCAAATGAGCGTGCAAACCACATGCATAGCTTCTATGGGTACTATCCGGCTATGGATAAAAGCCGTAAAGTAATAATTAAGTTAAAATTAAGCCGTCAGGCCGGCTACTTAAATGAAGAAAGTGTAACTAATCTACATTTATTTAATCACGAAGGGAAGACTGGAAGTAATTATATAATGCCTAGAAAATTGATTTCTGCTTCGTGAATCCGGAGTTTAAAGGCGGTAAAAGTCATGAAGTTCTACTGTGTAGCGTCACTGCCTATTTCTGCCTTTTTATGTGAGAAGAGTAGCAAAACGAAATGCAAACCATGCATGTTAAGCAGTCGCAGCCCATAGACATCTACGTATAACCACAAACACGACTAAAATCCTATGTGAGCTCGAACGTAAATACGTTGCTACTGAGGATTAAAATGACCGCGATTCAAAGTGTAGGCAATCGTATCTCTCCAACCGAAACACAAGTAGTGTTTTCCGGTGCATTATGAGGGTTTGACAAGCTTTTGATAAAATTATGAAAAAACGGAAAATACCACAAAATTGCTTAAGTTTTTTGATAATTGCACTGTCATAGAGCCCTGAGCCAACAGAGCGTGCAAAATGACAGCTATTATTTGACTCTAATAACACCATAATGTGAACTGGGACTGCTAGAAGGCAGTTGTCTGGCCGTAGACGGATTTACTGAATAGACTCCTCAATCGACACACAAATAAGTGTGTGAATTTGCAGTGGAGTGAGAAACCGCTTTAAACGCGTTTGGTGGTAAACTGCGTTAAGCCGTGACCACGAGCCATGAAACTTCGAAATATCGGCAATTAAATATCTAAAATCGTTAATCGTGTGTATCCGATACATAGTAAAATGCTGTATTTTCTGTGGTAAAATGTATAAATTCCGCGATAATATTAGTTTAAAATCAGTTTCAAATGTCGAATGTTATACAGTTGTATTATTTTTAAATTTTGAATGTCTTGTAATTTTACTACTTTTCGAATTTCAAATATCAACCAGTTCTACGACTCCAAAATTTCAAACGTTTAAGCATTTTCAAATTTCGAATGTCGTACAATATTACCACCATCAAATTTTATTAAACATGGCTTCGTATTGGATCAATTAAGCTGATGTCAGAGCATGTCTTGCATTACGAGTCGAAAAAAATAATTCGTTCACGTATCTGGCATTCTGCCAACGCGCATTCGGTAACGGAAGCTTGGCATAAGCTGTATGCAAATGAAGAATACGGTTGCCAACCAAGTGTAAATAGTATTTATTGTTCAAACGTGCGGTAAGGATAACGCTGGTAGAAATATGAAGGGAAATTGTAATGTATTGTACTGGCAATGTTATTTATTTTTATTTATTTGCCATGAACACGGCAAAATTGTCTAGTGTTTTTAACAGACTCAAAAAGAAATATTGTTTGGAGTAAAAATAAGGTTCACACTTTGGGTATATTATTTTAATTTTTTTCTTTGTTTCCATCATTTATTTATATTTATAAGTTAACAAAAAAGAAACGTATGTAATGAAAACATGTAGTACGAATGATCTACAAGAATATAGATAAAAATAGGCTTCGAATTTATCGATTATAAATGGGTGATGCGCTGGAATCTCCCCGTTCGACTCATAGGTTCTATCACGTTTCAAATGTCATACTATTGTTAATTTAAAAATTTATATTGTCTTTAAATTTATTGTTAAATAAAAATATTGTTAAATACATTTATTTTTAAACTATTTTTTTATTCTATATTAACAAAACAGTCAAAAAAATATTACGTACATGCGTTTTAAGCAATATTTCTATTACGATAGTGTATTTCTATAAAAAACATTGATGCTTCAATAAATTTAAGTGTTTAACAGTTTCCCTGCGGCTACAACACTGCTGTGTAATTCTGAGCGCAACGCACTTGCGGCTCCTACACACCTGTGTTGTACCGATACATTTGTATGGATTACGGGCGAACAAAAGTGTTGTGTTTACGTCGGAGCTACAAGACTGCGAGAGGAAACATCTGTGTATTCGTTAATGTTTTAGGGATGGTAAAAAATACAATAGTTGTGTAAATTATCGGCAGTATACTCAGTCTAGAGAAAATAGCTCCAGTTAGGGCTGCCTGCAATCCTGACTCGATCTAATACATGCTCGTGACATCAGCCAAGTTTTCCGCGCTAGAAAACACTAAAATTGGCCGTTAGTGTGTTTTGAGGGTAAACTTAGCGCTACTGTAACGGAAAATGAAATTGAATAGACACAATTAGATTTTACAAAATATTGACAATAGTACTGCTGGAACGGAAAATCAATTTGAATGTGACCATTAAAATTTATTTTTCACCAGCTGTGCCCACGACTTCCTCGGTAATGATTGTTTTTTTTTAATTGTGAAAAAGTAAGAAATGGGCACGCAGGCTACCTGGTGTTGAGTGGTCACTGCAGTCCATGGACAACCACGTCCAATCTCAAATAGGACAGAAGTTCTGTTTAAGGATGGACGCGGATGCGTTCCTACT
>DWON01002614.1:0-20090 GCA_018251015.1 Phocides pigmalion okeechobee
CGCGTTTGGCTACTATCCCACCTGATGGAAAGCGAGACGCAGCCTAGGGTGTAGCACGCTTGCCTAGAAGGTGCCTAAAATACACCTTTTTATCATTTTTGTCTATGTGCCTCTCTTACTTTGAAACTAATTTTATTTTGTATCATTTCATTTGATGGATTTAGAATACGGTATGCCATATTTAGATGTCAGCGCATAATATAAGTTCCACTCTTAAAATTTGCGTAGATAAAGTAACCGCTACAGGTATTTGTGTTATAATAACGACGTTTGTAATAGTAAAAAATGTTCGTGGAATTCGCATCAGTCCTTAAAAGATCGGTATTGGTGACACAAGCGATGCGGATTGTCGGGTGTTGGCAGAGTGGGCGAGCGTCCGCCCACAGCTTCCGCGACGGAGGCGGCCACCTGATAGCGATGGAGAATGGGCTATGATGGTTCTTATGCAATTTTGTAATGGGAGTACTTACGACTGATGGAGTAAGACAAAAGGTATCTTGAATGCTATTAGATGAAATGATTGTGCTACAAATGATTGTAATGTTTAACGGTATTGCTGAAGCGACACAAAAATAATGAAGTCTTATTATAATTGAAGCTAAGTACATAAATAGCAAGTGTGTAATTTAAGGTCTTGAACACTGAGATGAAATGACTTGACTTGACTTGAGATGAAATGACTGTGTTACAGATGACGCTAATGTTTAACGGTCTTACTTGCTGTAGCTTTACTGAACGAATAAGTATTGGACAAAGAAATTGAAGGCCTTCTCACAATTGAGATAAATACACTAATACGTGGCTTTATTCATACACAAACTACATAGGGTAGATCAAAAAAATCCATTTTTCATAAAGTCGTAGATCGAGAATTAATGTGGACATAAAAAGGTAAAAAGATACAACAATGGATCTTTATTATTGACTTTATTGGGCAGAGAGCGTATTAAAACCAAATGTACATCTCACGCCAAAATAATTCTAGGAGTAATTATTTCGATTACATTTAAAAGTCCGCAGTAAATACATAAAACGATTGGTGATAAGACGTGGGAAGAAAATTGGCGATATGAAATAAAATGGCAATATATTATAATATTGTTTTAATCAGGGTTGACGGTAGTGATATTATTAATTCTTCGACAACCGATCAGATACAAGATAGAAAAATTAATTATGTGGAGCTATTACTTTTATAGTAGATACCGGACGAGATATACATATATAATATAGTACCTTATTATGTATGGTCTTTATTTTGCATACACTAATATTAAAGAAAATAAAAAAAAATAGTCTGACTTGAATTCAAAGGGTTAGAATTTAAAATAACTGACGTCTGGATATATAATGAAGAGATGAGAGAACATCCGTCCTGTTATATTGCATCATCCAAATTAACCTGTAAGCCGGAGATTAGAGCACGTGAACTAACACTATGTGCATTTTTTTTATGTGAGAAGAGTAGCAAACGAGCATGCAAACCACCTGATGGTAAGTAGCCGCAGCCCATAAACATCCACGTACAAACGCAAACACGACCGAATCCTATCTGAGCTCGAACGTAGATGCGTCGCTACTCCTGAGGACTAAGATGGTAGCCTCGCTTCAAAGTTTAGCCGGCCACCACTTCTCTCCAACCGAAATATAAGTAATGCCTTACGGTGGCTTATGAGGACGGATCAACAACTGACATCTGGATATAATGAAGAGATGACAGAACATCCGTCGTGTTATATTTCTACATCCAAATTAACCTGTAGGCCAGAGATTAGAGCAGGTGAGCTCACTACTGGCAAATTGCCAATGCATTTGAAATCCTTTCAAATCTTTATCTAACGCTTACGAAACGCATGCAAGCATTGACTGTCGTATCATAAATATTAATAAACTAGTTGTGAATGATTCTGGGAAATAAATCTGACACTGTACTTATAAATATAATTGTTTAGTATGCTTATGATGTTATTCTATTCAATCATTCTATTCTACTGAATATGTTCAGTGGCGTTGGTCTAAACGTAATATTGAATTATATTTATTATGTACTACAAATTGAAATCGTAAATGGGTACAAATAACTAATCCCTGTTTTTACATGGAAGTTATGAGAGAAAAACTATTTTTAAGGGTATTTATTAACGTAACAACAGTTGCCAAATATTTGTCTGTTTGTCTGTGCGTTTATGTGCGTCAATCTCAAAAACGGCTTAATTGACTTCAGTGCGGTTTGCACTAAATGTATTGCAGTAAGCTTTACTTAAAATTTATTATTCGTTTCAATTCAATCTGTCTATGAATAAAAGTTATAGTTAAATTTTTTTCGGCTGTGAGTACACGAGCACTTGTTGCTGAAAATCTGGAAAAGACTAAAAAATTAAGCACACTTGAATGTAGTTGCAGGTAGCAAGCTAGTACCTAAATATAATTTAATATAAGCGGAGCACATAAATTTCTGTATATTACGGAAACAGTGAACAGGAGTGCAGTTTGTCTGGCATTAAATGCCACTGGAATTCGATAGCATTTACAATGTAAATTTTAGATACTTCCAATTAACCGCTTATAAGACTTCTGATAAGGTACAAGAATGTACCGATAACTAATACGATTTCCTAACGAGCCCTACGAAGCACGAAAGCGCGCACGGTATTGTACTTTAAAGGTGGGACAACCGTAATCCGACCGTGGAGGTACCACCGCCGCTCGCATAATCCGCCGTAAAGTATTACTTGTGTTTCGGTCGGAGAGGTGCGTTTGCCGGTTACACTTTGAAGCGAGGCGACCGTCTTAGTCCTCAGGAGTAGCAACGCGTCTGTGTTCGAGCTCAGATAGGATTTTGGTCGTGTCTGTGGTTGTACGTGGATGTCTATGCGCTGCGAATACTTAACATCAGGTGGTTTGCATGCTCGTTTGCTACTTTTCCCACATAAAAAAAAAAAGAAAAAATAACAAACGGACGTCAAGTACTTCAGGAAGAATATATATATATTTATAACTATATGTATATAACTCGTAGTTAACATTGACACTGAAATTATTATCGGTTATTCATAATAGGAAGTGCCGACATATCCTTTTATAGTTAGTACAGGAATAGCTTATCATATGCTTTATCAACGTAGGTAAAGGATGTTTACGACCATTTATACACAAAAGTTTCCTAATGCCTAATATTACAATAAGCAATTTTAGTAGGTGACTGATATATGTATATTACTTATATTTTATTTCATTTTTTTTATAATTCTGAATCATAAATTACCAACATTAACAGATATGTATTACGATTGTTCTTAATTCCAAGACATTTAATGCTTATATGTTCGATATAGATAAGATAAATATGGACGTATTTAAACTCAAAGTTTGAATTTGAGAAAATTATGTCATAATAATGTTAATACCGTTTTCTATACTCATAATCCCACATTAATGTTGTGAGTGCTACGGATGAGCACACAAATGTTCAGACCCAGAACACAAATCTAAATTTGTCATTGAAATCTGTGCCTGGCTGGCAATCGAACCTGAATCCCCCGAACATGGATAGATCTTGTTTGAATCCCTTACACGATTCAGATTTTTCGAAATTATAGGCATGTTACAAAATTAATTAGAAATTAGTTTCAATGTAAAGTTGAAAGTCGTGAGTCTCAGACACTCACGTCTGCATGCATGTCTGAGAGTTCTCCATAAACTTCTCAAAAATGTTCTCTGCTAAAGTGCACTTGGCCAGCGTGGTGAACTAAATATCCAATATTTCTCAGTGCCCTTTAACTAGATTCCTTATACTATCTCCTTAAAGACAGAACTTAATCAATAATAAGGACTTTCATTGTAATTCTTTGAAAATGTGTATATATTCCTCTAATAAGTGTTGGAGCGCTATATATGTTTTGTAATTAGAATAATTCGTTTTTATTTATTTTATCTTTATTATAAAAACATTGTATACATATGTATGCTTACTGTTCATAGTGTTCTGATGCAAGTGATGTAATATCTTTTTGAGAATAAAGTCTTTAAACATTATCTTTATTATTATTATTTTAGCAAATACTCTTACGTTTCTTTCCTTACATATATTTATTAAATAAGCGAGCGGTACCTGGTATATCAGTAATATAACAATTAAATGAATTATCATTAAGTTATGATATTTAGACCCAAACCGCTTTGATTGTAAAACAATTAACATTTCTGCCATCGAGCGGATAAATAGTTGGCAATTTTATAGCAGTAATTACATGATTGATTTGCATTCTGGCGCCCATAACTTAAGATCTATAGGGAGATTTAGAGCGATTAGATACACCCTCTTACCAATGACTACTACGAATACAAAGTCGAACATGGATCGAGCGGGGAGGTACCACCGCTGTCCTCATTTGCCGAGTATCAAATCTTAATTCGGTTGTAAAGGTGGTTGCCGGCTATACTTAGGTGTAAGGCGATCGGCACCTATTTTAGTTTACACCAGCATTAATTGATATAACGATAGTTCGTGTGGGGAAGTACCACCGCCACCCTCATTATGCCCTCATCACGCCGTGAAGGTTTTACGAGGTACAAAGTTCGGAGACACAATTGACGGACATCCCTGATTGCTACTTGATGCTGTCGAGAATATTTCTGGAAACGACGCTACTTCATTGAAGCAATAATAACAATTTCCATGCGACTTACTACACTGCTGGGTAATGTGCGGCGCAACGCGCGTGCGGCTCGTACACACCTGTGTTGTACGGACAAATTTGTATGGATTACGGGCGAACAAAAGTGCTGTGTTTAGGTCGGCGCTAGAAGAGCGGGAGCGGACATTACGTCTGCGTATTCGTACATGATACACGGACACTCAAAAATACAATATTTCCGTGAATTGTCGTCGTATCTTCTGTATAGAGAAATAAGCACCAGTTTAGTCCGCCTACCGCAACGCTGACTCGATCTAATGATCGCCGCAGTCAAAGTCAGCAAACCAGTTAAGAACCGTCATGATCTTTTACTTCTCTCCGAACAGAATCAAAGGTTTTAGGGTTTAATTACGAAATGCCTTAACACTTACAACCTTATCTTGTATGTATCTTGTATGTATCTTGTATGCTAAAAATATAATATTTCATTAACTTGTTGGCGTATCTTCAGTCTAGCCGAATAAGCTCCAGTTTAGTGCCGCCTCCCGCAATACTGACCCCATTTAATATGAGCGGCGCACACAGTGTTAAAACGAGTTAATAGGATTATGGTTTCATTGCTTTGTTGCGACAAAATTGATGGTTCCGAACTACGTGGGTTCCGTGACTTGTGGGCGTACCTTAATGAGTGAACTATACGGACAAAACGATTATTTTAATAGTTTTAGCTTACGAAAGCTTACGTTGTCACTATTTAAAACTAATATTAATCAAATTTAACCTCATACGTACAATGGTTTAAATCGCCACTTAGTATTTACTAATCAGGTCCTTTATTTACTTATTACATTTACCAACAGTTCTTTACGCAATATCCACAATTATTTCTAACAATTTATAAAATGCATTATCACTTAAAGGTGAACATCAACGAAGAAAAGCAACGCTCTATTTAGGCTTTCGGTTGTAAGTTTTCTTTTACTTAATTTTATGTCCCTTATCTATTATATTTTATAAATAAAATTAGCTTTTGCCCGCGCGAAAGTCGATATTATGAATTTTCATCTTTCTAACTGTTTTGTACTTCCTAAAGAGTGCAAATCCCAAAATTACTTGGTTAGTGCTCATTTAGGCAAATCAAGAAAACAAATGTAAAAAAAGTCATTTTTATCCCAAATTAAAAATATAATCACAAAAAAAATGTAACAAATTGAAACCCCTATTTCAACAACTTCTCAACTCTTTCAAGGTTTATTTTCGCGACAAAATGTACCGCATGTCCGTCGCTAAGATCTATTTCTAGGTAAAAATATATGAAAATTGGTTCAGCTTCTTGCACCTCAAACGCAAAATACAAACATACTTTACTCTTACATTTATTAGCACGATGTAGACCTCCCAGAGGTCATGTAAGTAGACACTTAACTCTTCACCTTGGCCCCCACCTTACTAACTTTTAATGACATAATCAAACCGACAGCTATAAAACTCACTAATGTCAAGAGGCTTTCACGGGAAGGGTGAAGTCTTTATCAACAGCAATTTACATTTAAGTCAAAATGTATCTTACTATCCAGAAAATTGGTTTAATTTTCCAAAATCACAGTGACAATCTGATACAATCGAAATACTTACTCGAGATGGAGATAATAAAATCGATATTTTATTAGCCGATTCCGAGATGGAATGTATGATAACGGTATCGGATGTTGATTGTGATAATATCTTACATTGGCTTTACAAAAATACTTTTAAGGGCTAAGAACCAGCTAGGGGTATCGATGCATCAATACTTATTATGTATTTTTATTGTACTGAAATATGTTATACATTTTTGTTTGTTTGAACCCACTTATCTCTGAACAACCAATCGGAGTTGGAAAAGTATTTTTCAATTCGAATTAGAAGTTATTTTTAAGGTTTAAGGTAAAGTAACATCATGTTACGATACTTATTAAACTCGAGTGAAACCGCGAGGGATAGCTAGTAAGAAATTAGATGAAAAAAGATATGTTAAAAAAATAAAGAAATTGATTAACAGTTGAAATAAAACGCTCGCATATATATTGTTTACTTCTCAACGATAGACGATTGGGGAATGATGGGTGACCGTTAGTAGCTAAATTTCATACGTGTTTTCCTGCGTAACGTCTACCTAAACTAAACTAAACTATTAATTGTTCTACCTAATATAACATTTTGGTTTTGTTTGAAGTTAGATGTCCATGAGCTGCAGCGCCTGTTTAACTTCAGGTGGCTTGCTCACTCGTTTGCTACTCTAAAATGATAAAAAAAGGATATAATAAAGAAAGCATTACCAATCACTTACTGTGACTTAACAATGCAACTTGCGCAACGAGTCTAGTTGCAGAACAATAGACACGTGGATATATGTTTTGTTTCATTCTAGAATAATATATACAGAACAAAGCTAAAAATCCTTGATGTTGAAACTGAAAAGAAATTACTATTCCGCTTATTAAGATTTTCACAATGAAATAGTACCTTCATTACATTTGATTTTAAACTAATATCATTTCATTTGATTTTAAACTAATATCATACCGTTAATATTGTAATTTAGTGGTCGTTAGAAATAGATGTTCCTAATTGTTAATATTTGCAACTAGGTAATGACTGGATGCATGTATGAAAGAAAAGTAATGTAAGTAAATATAAACTATTACCCGATCGAAGCTGGGCCGGCTCGCTAGTTTTAATTCATAACGGGTACTCATGGGTAACGGTTAAACAGTTTAGCCGTGACAACGATTCATTCAATTGGTTCGGAATATCAGTAATTAAAAAACGTTAATCGTGAGTACCCGTTGTTATAGGATAACATTTCATTTCATTGCAAACGCGTTGATACATGGACACTGCCGCCCATGTACATCTATAAGAAACTCTAGAACAGTAGACCCAATTGAAGTCGTTCAAAGTTGCGTTGCTATTTCTAAGGATGAAAATAGTCGCTTCACTTGTAAGTGTCCCGGTAAACACACCTCTCTTATCGAATCATAAGTACCTTCAGAGAACTATAGTTCTGCCGCCTGTCTGTCCGTCCATATGTATTAATATCCCACAGTACGATCCTACACTGAAAGCAATTTAACTAATTTAATTCTCCTAGTATTAATATTAAGTTTGATTCTACAACCGAAAAGAGTTTAACTAATTTAATTCTTCTGTAGATTGTCAACGTTTTATTCAATGCTCTAATAGGTTGTCTACGTTTGGCTTTTATTATAATTAGTTTTATGGGCTTCATTGTTATATTTAGTTTCAAATAAATATATTTTTTTATGATGAAAGAGTAAGAAACGGGCATGCAGGCCACCTAATGTTAAGTGGTCCCTGCAGCCCATGGACAACCACGTCCAATCTCAAATAGAACAAAAGTTCTATTTAAGGATGGACGCGGATGCTTTCCTAATCTTGAGGACTAAGATAGTCGCCTCCAATAACGTGTATCTGGCAACCACACCTCCCCAACCGAAACACAATGCGTGAAAAACATGTTGCTTTACGGCGGGTTATGAGGATGGCGGTGGTGCAGCCCTGGGCGAGCGCTAACGGCTCTACCACCTTTAAAATATACAATTTAATTAGGTTAATTTTAACAAATTATTTTCTAAACATTCCTATTACATTACGTTCTCACCACAGATATGTTATTTGTCAATCGGTTTAATTATTAATTTCGTCACTCAATACTAATAGCAGGAAACTCCTCTGGACAGGACGAGGGTCATTATGTAAGCTTTGCGTGTTCGAGTTACAGTTTGGTATAACGATTATGTCCGCATCAAATGACAAGACGATTACCTGTGTGGGAACTCCTTGTAATAACCATAATGATTGTATATTATAGTTACAAATACATATGTACGTCTGTAATATGATGTGGAATGAGTTTGAAACAAAGTAAGATTACGACGAACGTACTAAGATTCAAAATAATCATACGCATAGTTTTACTTTTACTGTGTACTCACGATTAACGATTTTTTATTTTTGAATGCCAATATTTGCATGGATACAGTGGCATGGATCGCCGTTACGGCTAAACTGCGGAGGAAACTGTTGACAAATGGTAATGGTAGATTTATCTATCTACCCTAAGTCTAGTTCATTTTTCTTTCTTATTATATTATTATTGTTTCACCTTAGAAATGGGGGACGCGATGATACCTCACCGGTATAACAAGTACATGGACGGCAATACTTATTACCATCAAGTGGACTGCAATCGTTTTCCGCTTTAACTTAATGTATAAATAAAGCATTTTTTTTTATCTAACGTCGACGTAACGAAAAGCAATAGCCTTCTCAAATAATTAAGACCGCAACAAGTTTCGACACTGCGAACGTATTATTGAGAGACCGTCGTCGCCCACAAGTCTAATATAAGGGACGCACGTATAAAAAATATTGTGTACTTGCACGACATACAGAGAGGAAACCCAATAAGATTTAATCTAACTTGAAAGATTAATCTTATCTTACGTACGGTATTTCGTTACTTAATCTTCTAAACATAGTAGAACATTTTTTTTCCTAGATGATTTCAAAGTAATAACATCATAAAATGTACGTATGTATTTTACTATGTACTCAAGATTAACGATTTTAATTGCAGATATTTCGAAATAGTCGCATGGCTCGTGGTCACGGCTAAACTACGAGTAAAACGCTAGTGTTAGATTACTCTGAATACCCTACGTTTAGTTTGTTTTTGGAACCAAAATCAAAACCGAACTAAACGTATTCGAACAAATGGTTCGAAATATCGGAAATTAAAAATCGCTAAGCCTAAATACCCGGTACAAAGTAATATTTTACTAGATATTGCCTGAATCAGTAGACAACATTAAATTAGTTTCATTCAAATCGGTCAAGTGGTTTTTGTGTGCTCCGGCGACAGACAGACAGTTTGTTACTCTTCTCACATAAAAAAGATCGTCCTTCCGTGTGACAAGTGCCTAAACTCATTGACAACGGGTTCATTGAGTTGTAACAGCTGTAACGCTGAACGAAAACTTTAATAAAATAGAAGCTCACATGCCTATAGTAAAACGTTATATGAATATTGCTTAAAACGACGATTATGTCACTCACCGAAAATTACTTTTTGTAAATGCTTAGTTCCTAGATATTATAACGCGATAAAACAATAATAAGTTTATCCGGAGATAAAATGTACTGGGCCTCTGTGTACATTGATGTAGATTTTATTCATAGGTATCACGTTAAAGTCATATAAACAAACATACAAGCGAACAGTGTTTCACTTTTGTATATCAGCAGAGAAGTACGGATTTTGATTTTTTTATAACTATCTTAAAAAATGTTGCGCCCGCATTTTTGGAGTCATAAATATTAAAAGTGTACATTATTATATATTAATATATTAAGAAGGGGAAAGATGACAATTGCGGAACCCCCTAGATATTGTAGAAAAAATTTTTTTCTAGGCTTTATATAGAAGTTACTAAAAAGAAGTTGCAATCAGAAAGGCCAAGTGAGTTTTGCTTTATATATTCTTAAACAGAACCACAGAAATTTCAAAATATTTTTTTAAATGACTTTGGTATGTGAATTTATAATAATGACTATTAGAAAGTTTTTCAAAAAATATACTATGTAGAAACATGGCTCAGTTTAACTTTTATTGTATGTATTGATTTTCTCTCGGTAAAAAGTGATTTAAAATGACGAAACGAGGACTCACACCCGACGGAGTAGCCAAGCATGACAAACACAAAATTTCATGGCTGAAATGAGAAATTGTCTTGATGACAATCATTATGACACTGAGCAATCGACTTTCGTCTTTAAATTCAGGACTATATGGTTCATTTTTGATTGTATCATTACTATATGTAATAAAACCTTATAGTTTGACGACGTGCGCATCACGGAAAACAGTTTCCAATTTGGTGTGATATTTTTAGCGGCATAATTATTATCATGTTGAATTAATTAAAACTTGTTTATAACATTCCCTCTAATATACCTATTATAATTTCCTAGTCCAATACAATTTATATGATGACTTAGGAGCTGTGCCTTGCGATATCACTCGTGTTTAACACTTTTCCTGCGTCAATAACTGTGTATTGCACAGCGCAATGTGCTTGCGGGTTGTACACATCTGTGTTGTACGTACAAATCTATATGGATTACGGGCGAACAAAAGTGTGTTTAAAGGCGAGTAAAATATGTGTTTACGTCGGCCCTACCAGACTGTAAGCGGACATTACGTCTTTGTATTCCTAAATCCTACACGGATGCTAAAAAATAATATTTCTTTGTGTTATCGCCGCATTTTCAGTCTAGAGAAATAAGCTCCAGTTTAGTGCCACCTCCCGCAACGTCGACCCGATCTAATATAAGACCGTCGCAGGTAAAGTGTTTAAAATCTATCCTAGCGCGTCATACCGCCTGCAGCCACATCTTTTGTTATTCCGTAGTCTCTTACATAAAAAAAAAATGATGAAATCTCACCATAGTTCAACCAGAACTTACAAAGTATGTAACAATTATATAAACAAATCTTTCTATTTTATCGATCTTTCCAGTACTCATAACCTTCTCAAAAACCGTTCCGTCATTTACAAGTAAGCGGACGGAGAGACGTGGACAGCGACATTTTTTATACTAATTTTAGACAACTTTTAAAATCTTAAACTGGTACATATAAAAAAGCACTTACCATATAAGTATTATTGATTGTAAACTTGATCTCCTTACCTTTACCTGAAAAACATAAAATATTAAGGTTATTTATACCAATAAAATTATGATCATGTGACAAAAGTTGAAGGTGATACTTTAAACGCAAAATTAAAATAAATTCTTTTTTATTTCCAAATCATAATAAGTTTTCACGTAAGTGAATTTTCTAATTCTTAATGAGAATAAAGTTTCTTAAACCATAATAAAGAAATATGTTGATTTTTCAAAAAGTCTTAAAATACATTTGATTAACAGTTTAAAGAGACAATAGTCGTAACAAAAAGAAAGTTAAAACATCAGCCACCAAACAGAAGTCAATAGTTAATCTGCATACCAATGGATCCATTGAACGGCGTAGTGGCATCCAATATTGCATTAGCATAGACCAAACCCACACCATTGATCAGTGGGCGAAAAGTGAAAGTGGGCCTGCACGATTGTCGAAATTAGGGAATACCTATATTTATTTGCACAAAATCGACTTGAGACAATTGAGTCGAAGATAAATTTTAAATAATATCATCTATGAATATAGAAAACTCTTTAGTTTCTTTAGTTTTGGACGTTACCATAATTATTTTCAAGGAAACTTCTTTGAAGGAAGCTGTCGAATTAACCGTTGAATAAGAAGAGTAGCAAACGAACATGCAAACCACCTGATGTTAAGTGGTCGCAGCCCATAGACATCCACGTACAACCACAAACACGACTGAAATTCTATCCGAGCTCGAACGTTGATACGTTTTACTCCTGAGGACTAAGATCGTCGTCTCGCTTGAAAGTGTAGCTGGCAACCGCCCCTCTCCAATCGAAACACAAGTAATGCTTTACGATGGATTATGTGAGAGGCAGTGGTACCTCCCCGATCGAACGAGAGAGCAAAAAGCTACTTCTGTAACAAGTTGAAGGCTATTGCGACACTTGTTCCATGTGAAACAAATGACAATTCGGCGCAGACAAATGTAGAGACTCCATTATTGCGCATTCGTCGGTGCTTTACGGGTTGTTAATGTTGCATTGTAGGCGAGAAAGAATTGCGGGAATTCAATATTGCGTAAGTCAAGTCGTCACTGTTGAATTTTACTCTAGAGATTGGAATTACAACATTCATAAATTGTTGCAATGGATAATAAATCAACAATTGCGTTTTAACTTTAGAATTAATTTAATTATTCAATTATTGAGTTTTGAATTACGAATCCAGTTAAAATCTGTTCAAATAATTAAAAGTGAAGTGTCTATTTTTCATTATTTTTACTTATGATTGTAACCACCAAATTTAAAATCAGAAATTTGCGAAAACAGACCAATACCAATAGAAAATAGAAAACCGATTTAGACGACATTTTCACGGAAGGATACAAGATTTCGGAGAAAGATATTTTTATCCCGAAAATACTTAGGAGGGATTTCAGCATAAAACTCTTCGCGGATGTGGAAGAAATTTGTGCAAGGAAGCACCGAGCATAAACATTTGAATGTTGCAAAATTTACTTAGGCATGGAAGATACAAAAAAATCTTATTATTAATTTAAGCACGCATGATTTTCGATTGTCAATTTGAAATAGTGATAGAATAGAACTTTACACCTGTAGTAGATGCTATTCTAGATAACTGTCTTAACATCTCATATCGAAACAAATAAACAACAGCTTTGGCAGAGGCCGTGCATAATGGGAACTAATATATTCAAAGAGCAGGATGTAAATAGACATGGAAAAGTGGACACTGTTTGTTGTACTCACTGAGTTAAGAATAAAAACGTTTTCAATCCAAATGGCACGTTATAGTAATTGTACACTTGAACGGATACAACTTTGCAAAATTTTATATTTGCCGTAAGCTAAAAATAAAATCAATAAATAGATATTTAAATAAATGTTAGCAATTACATTTTTCGCAACAACCATATTTTGTTGTAAACCAAGATTATGTTACCTTTTAAAAGAATATTTTAGTTTTTATGAATATCAATCACCTGATGGTAAACAAGCCCTCGTAATTCGCCGTAAAGAATTGATTGTATTTCAGTTGAAGAGGTGCGGTTGCCGGCTACTTCATGCTCGAACCATACAAGTTGTATTACCTTGCAAAACCTTAAATACCTGTCAAACATCTACAAATCCTGACACTACTCAGCTGGTATCAAGGTTAGCTCGTACCACAGTATAGATACAATCTGAGGTCTATAAAGTTACAAACGATGTAGATTGATATCTCTAGCAGTACAAAGTTCGTTAATTACATACTTGCACTACATTCTGTAACAGCTACCGGTAACCGGGTTCCAAGTAATAAATTTCACCATTAACGCTGTAGGCCGTTCGAGATTTACAGAGTACCTGATTACACATCTCTCGATTGCACAAGCCATTACTGTTCTTAGCGAAGAGAGATAATATCTAAAATTGCATCCATCATCTTCACAGCTATAGACTGCGCTGCTATCTTACAAATTAGAAGCCTTGTATGGAGCTGAGCAATTAACAATGCTAGAACAATTATCAATTGAGGCGCGATCTGGTCGGACCATTAGCGAGTTCTGGCTAAATAATCAAACGTATCGAAGCCCCAAAATTGCTTCACGTGAGCGATGCCATATTAAGACCATCAAATTCAAAGGCGAGGGATTGTTCGAAGGGTCGATGAACCTATTACGATTGCTATGAACCTAATTGTTTACCAAATGCGTTGTATTAAATTATAACATGAAATCTTGGCTAGACAAATGTTTGACAGGAGATAAAAACGTAGCCTAAGCTGGCAAGAAAGTGGCGCAGCAAATTTCTTACACAGATAAACCATATCTTATCTTTTTTTTCATGTCGCAATTTAACGTAAAGATGCTCCTCCCAATCTCATCACGTATATCCTCTGCTTAACACTTCGAGTGCGGCGTTCATATATTACATAGAGTCAGAATTGCGGGATGTAGCATTAAACTCGAGCTCATGTCTCTAGACTGGCGAGGCGCCGACGATTCACACAAAATATTGTATTTTTTAGCATCAGTGTAACATACACGCAAATACAGACGTAATGTCTTTCGTCTTGTAATATTACAGTCAGGATTGTTTGAGGCGGCACTAAACTGGAGCTTATTTCACTAAATTGGAGATGCGCCGACAATTCACACGTAAACACATACATAATGTCCGCCTTTACTCTTGTAGCGCCAACGTAAACACAACGCTTTGTGTTCGCCCGTAATCCATACACATTTTTACGTACAACACAGTGTACAAGCCGCAAGCGCGTTGCGTCACGTAATACACAGCAGTGATGTACGCCGCAGGGAAAGTGTTAAGCGATAAACAATGTTGGTAAGTAGTTAGTCTTGACGCACGAAAGTGTCCATAGTTGGGTGGAAGCGTCTTAAATTAGCGGAGACGACCGTCATCATCCACTTAGCACGTTCGCGAATCGCCATCCCGGCCAATCAAGTCGTTAACCTATGACTGCGAGCTCATACCGAAGTTTTCTCCAGCCAGGATTTTGGAAAGTTGTGTGTTAAAAGATCTTTAAAACAGAGATTTTTATACAGTTATCCGACTGCGATAAAGCCAAAGTGTTTAAATACAAAAAGCAAAATGGTTGACTTTGGGCGCCATATTATGGGATAAGATTTGGGTCTCTCATAGCGGAGTTTAGGGTTCTCATCTTAGGCAAGCGCTAATATTTTTTCTGCCATATTTAAAAATGAGATAACACTTGCGTTTACGGTAAAGAAGAATATCGTGAAGAGATGTTGTTACACTACATTTCTGTGACTTTTCATAAAGTTTTCAAAGGCTTTTAAAATCCAATCGGCACGTAGCTATTGTGGCGTTCAGTCTGAGGGCTGCTCATCTGGGACAGTATTGGAATGATGACAATTAGTGTGGAGTTTGAATCGCGACCTTAAAAATATAGATTACGTACATCTATTTATATTACTGGCGGTTCTATCGGGCTGTGTTTAGTTATGGGCTACGGATTGTTAATTAAAGCATATTGAAAATTTTGAATCTGTAATAATCATCTACAAACGGTTTAGTAGATACGGTGGCCATATGGCACAGCCCAGGACATTAGCCATGCGTCTACGCACATTCAATGAAGACCACAAATGCAATGACGTCACGCATAAATATAAATTCAATATGGTCACCAGCTGTTTAGATTGCATTGTTATTATTTACATTGGTGCATATTAATTACATTTCATATTGAACGCGGACGCTAGAGAAATTATCATTGATTATATATATTCTGTTAATCATGATTTCAATTCCCAATATAAGTTGTTTTTTTATATAATGATGTCTAGATTGTAAAGGTGGTAGAGCCATTAGAGCTCGGGACGGCACCACCGTCAACCTCATAAACCGCCGTAAAGCAACATGTTCTTCATGTATTGTGTTTCGGTTGGAGAGATGTGGTTGCCGGATACACATTATTGGAGACGACCATCTCAGTCCTCAAGAGTAGGAACGCATCCGCGTCCATCAAATTAAAGAGAACTTCTGTTGCTGCAGTGACCACTTAACATCAGGTGGCCTGCATGCCCGTTTCTTACTCTATCATAGTAAAAAAATATTTATAATATGGAACAGGAAGATATAAAACATCGAAATTATTATGTATAGATAATATGCAGGAGAGAATGTTTTAATAGCTAATAAATAAATGTTACATTGTTACGGAAAAAATATTGTTACTCATCAATTTAAAAATATTATAAGATATCTATTAAAAAAAAATAGTCTCACGTTTGATCGACAATGGTGGCAAGAGGGCTAGTTCATAATTCGCCCAGACAACTGCAATCGTTATTCAACGCGGGAATGCAACCATGCGCAAATCATTTGAGATATTTCTGAGATTAGCGCATATACGTACAGACAAACACACAAAAATGTAATATCTACCATTTTGGATTCTATTGCGTTAATAAAGACCTCCAATAATCATATTTAACGAAAATAAAAGATTCTCTAAAATAAATAGCATGAGTTACTCCTCATAGCATCGGCTACCAGAAAAACCAACCAGTCGAAGTCGATCCAGCCGTTTTGGAGATTACTCGAAACAAACAGACAGACAGACAATTAAAAACCACATATACATTCTCAGACACTCACAACGAATCTATAATCTTGAAAGCTTTTGCAGGTGTAATCTTTATATAGCGTGAGTAATCACTTAGAAAGAAAGTTCGAAAATTCTACCTCTAAGGGAGTTAAATAGATTGTATGAAATTATGTAGTATGAAGAATGCAGTCGTGGGCGAAAATCAAAAATCAAAATCAAAATATTTTTATTCAATGTAGATTCCTTACAGAACTCTTTTTGAACGTCAATAAACTACCATTCACTAGTAAGGTGTTTCGTTTTAGAGAAGAGGCGGCGAAAGAAACTCCAATAGTAGAGAACAGTACAATAGTAGAGTATAGCGTGTTTAAGCATTTGCAAAGCACCGGTCATCGCTCGCACAGGGTCGACGCTCTACCCCGGCATTGCTGCCGACCTTGTCAGCATCCTACACTATAAAGCCTTAGAACTTCGTCTACGGCATTACCCCCACTTCTACCCTGTAGCAGTACTGTAAAGATACTGTTTTATAGTCTCGAAATGCTATTTACATGTTAATAGAACCGACCGGGGAGGTACCATCGTCATAATCCAGTAACGGAACTCTTGTTTCATTTAGTGAGGTGTAGTCTACCGACTACTCTAAGAAGAAACGAACACTTAATCCTTAGAAGCAACCCATATACATTAGTTCTCAGATAAGACTTCAGTCCTATTTGGCGTTGTATGTATATGTCGATAAACTGCAGCATTTAACATTAGGTGGCATGCATACTCTTTTATTACTCTTCTCACATAAACCATTTGTGAAAACAGTGGAGGTACGCAAAGCTTTTAAGGTGAGAGTCTAGGCCGCCGTTCGCACGGGGAAACGGACACTTCGACAACGACAGCAAAACTCTTCTATACTTTCGACCTGATGGTCCTCACCTAGATGTCGATTTCCTTTGCATTTCAGACCGGTATAGTCACCGCTGTGCCTCGCTGAACAAGCAACAAAAGTGAACAGTCTTTCTCGAGATAATCTTTCTTTATCGGTTTTATTAGTCCCCATAGAGGCTAAATACTAGCCTCTTTCAAATAAAATACATTTACTCCACGTCTGTGTAAAAAGTAACATACATATGCATACAGTACTAAAATCATAAACCTTTTTTTCGGCTTGGCCTGGTCATATAAAAACAAGTAAGACCCCTACTGTTCGGAAAGCTGCTATAAATTTCTGTTCCAGAAGTAGAAAGCTCATTATTTACGATTGAACAACGTGCAAACTTTCTCGAGCTTTCAGTGTAAGCTCTTTAATATTTATGAAACAAAGTGCACAATATGTAGGTGCTAGGCTGCAGTGTAGGCTTGCGAAATGCTAGGGAAAGTTCACGACAAGCCTTATGCAACGATATATTAATTTATTACAGGGTCAACATATCCAAAAAAAATCTATGTATTAATAAAACGGCCTTTTTTCTACGGCTTTGCTCGCCCCGAAGTCGATATTTTTACGGGGTCTGTTATACATACGTTGCATAATCTTTGTAAATAAACTATTTGAATTTGACTTACATCATTTCAACTTATACATTTTACTATTTATTTATTTATTAAATGTTCACCAACGTAGCATACACTTATAGGTATTATAATACCAAAGTTTTAATAAATAGGTCGTGTACACACAGTTACAGATGAACACGGCATTTACAAAGGTATTTTTAAAGGTGGTAAAGCCGTTAGAGCTCGCCCGGGGCGGCACCACCGCCACCCTCATAACTCGTCGTAAAGCAACATGTTCTTCATGTATTGTGTTTCGGTTGGGGAGGTGTGGTTGCCGCTTACACATTATTGGAGGCGTCAACCTTAGTCCTCAAGAGTAAGTCGTTAAATAAGTCGTTAAATTTATATTTGGTTAAATCCCTGCAGTATCGCTTCTGATGCCCGAAGCGCCCCCTATATTTATATATGTTATCTTAATATTCATATAACCGTTATTTCAAACGATTAATTCCGCAAAAACTTCATCCATCCATCCATCCGGTCCGTGTCCACTGCTGGACATAGGCCTCCCCCAGGTGCCACCACTCTGACCGGTTTTGTGCCTGCATCCAGCGGTTACCCGCTATTCTTACTAGGTCCTCGGTCCGATGGTTTGGGGACACCCTGTGCTCCTTTTGCCTGATCAGTCGGCACTCAAGGACCGTTGCCCAATCAGTTGTCCGTCATTCAGGCAATGTGACCTGCCCACTGCCTCCAGTCTACAAATATTGAGAGCTATCTCGGCAACTTTGGTTCGTCTACGGATCTAGTCTTCACAAACTTTGTCGTGTAGCATAGCCTTGACGTGACGTGGACCTTCAGTATGAGCCCTATTGTATAGGACTAAGTTTCGGCTCCGTAGGTTAACAGTGTTAACACTAAAACTCACTTTATACTATCGTCCATTTGCGACAACGCCGTGACATTTAGAGATACACAGTTTTACATTTTTTAAGATTATTTTTTATAGTTTGAAAACTTATAAAATAAAGGACATGAATTGTTAACAGTATTACGTGATATATTAGAAAAACGTTAGAGGCGATCCAAATTTTCTAAATCGAAAATCGTGATAGTTTTGTTTGATTGAATATAATTTAGAAAAAGACTAAGTTTTTTATGTGAGAATGAGTAGCAAACCACCTGATGTTAAATAGTCGCAGCCTAGTCGAAATCCTATCTGAGCTCGAACGCAGATACATTGCTACTGAGGACTAAGATGGTCGCCTCGCTTCAAAGTGTAGGCAACCGCACCGTTCCAATCGAAACACAAGTAATGCTTTATGGTGGATTATGAGGGTGGCGGTGGTACCTCCCCGGTCGAACTATAGTTCTCCCCCATCTTTAAAAGGTTTTTAAAATGTCCTACTTTTGTCACAAATAAGCGATATAATCGGCAATATTTACGGCATATTGTGAGGACGGCCGTGGTACCTCCCCGGCCGATCTGTAGCGCCACTTGCAAAAATATATTATGAAAAGGTTATCATGTTAGTGTACTTAATTCAATTAAATGGGTTAATAACCTTATATTTTTCTTATCCAATAAGGTGACCAGAGCGGTTATCAATGAATGAATGAATTGAATGAGACGTTGCGAATATTAATTATTTTTCTAAAATAAATAATAGTTAAAAAACACGCTTTTATAAAAAATCCAACTAAAAAAAGGATAACTAACAAAACTTTTGCGAAGTAAAAAAAGCGTGGGGTGTGGTATAATAGATCACTGAAAAAGTACCCCACGCTTTTTTTACATTGCATTTTTTTCATATGATTGCATTGTCATGGTTCCTTGATACGTGGGCAAAGTCTCAAATAAATCAGACATCTGGAAATTGGTGAAAATTATGCTCAAAGATTCCGTTACATACATACATAGGTGGTAGAGCCGTTAGAGCTCGCACGGGGCGGCACCACCGCCACCCTCATAACCCGCCGTAAAGCAACATGTTTTTCATGTATTGTTTCGGTTGGGGAGGTGTGGTTGCCGGATATACGTAATTGGAGGCGACCATCTTAGTCCTCAAAAGTAGGAACGCATCCGCGTCCATCCTTAGATAGAACTTCTGTTCTATTTGAGATTGGACGTGGTTGTCCATGGGCTG
>DWON01002615.1:0-20082 GCA_018251015.1 Phocides pigmalion okeechobee
AAAGGGAGTTCGTGGCCATACGGCATGGTTCCAAGAACGCTAGATTAATTCCCGCGTTAATTAATATTATTTACTTTTAATAATGAATATAATTATTTGTAGTAATATGTTACTTAAGCAGGCATAGCTTATAATATAGGTTTTTTCCGAAGCGGGTTTACAATTCGAAATCTTGAGAAATGCTTTTGATCTTTCGTTATTATGTGCGCATTAAAAATAATATTATTATTTGACTTTGAAGGAAAACATCTTGAGAAAATTTTCATGCTTAAGAGTTCTTGTAATGTATGAAAATCTCCCAAACCGCATTCGTCCGTGGTAAATTATGGCCTAACCCTCCTTATACTGAGTGAAGACCAGCAGATGAATATTAATGAATTGATGATCCTGTTTTGTTACTTATTATTTAGACAGAAAAATCTGGATATACGCGACAGTTTCAAATATTTTCGAAAAACTCGAGATGAATTTAGAAGAAATAAGCGGAAGTTTACATAAAAAATATATCTAGTATAATACAACCTGTTTTTACGACACCTTAAGGTAAGGAAGTATCTACAATCAACTCCATAAAGAACATAAGTTCTAATGAAAGACGGTCTCAGATAAAACCTCCGAGGAATATTGTACTTAATAATAGTCCTCGAAACTTGCTATTCTATTGCTCGGACCTTACGTACTAGCAAGCTCAATTCATTAGTTCAATTGTTCAAGTGGTGATAATTTTTCTTATCAGTAGTTCAACTGCGCGTTCCTTGTAAGAGTTAAACTACGGAAATATAATAATTGTACAGATTGCAACTCCTAGTACTTATATATAATATGTATTCTCTGCTGTATTTATTTCTCTGCCGCGACAGCTGACAATTAACCTTTAAGGGCCCTAGCAGACATATTACTCTCAGCATCGGGGATTCGAGTTTTTAGGGCTTCATCGATGCTACAACGTGTGCTGGCAGCGTGTTCAATCGCAACATTCGAGTACGTTAATCGAGTACGTTCAATCGCAATATTGAATATTTACCGTTTAGCGATTGTAGCGACTCTTCGTCACGTTATGTCGACAACGTTCAATCGCTCTATCAAAAACGTACAATTTAACAGTTAGTTAAATTCAAATTCAAATATTTTATTTCATTGTAAAGTATTTACATACACTTACTGAACGTCAAGGATACAATGTAAAATCAGTACATTAGCTTTGAGCGCCCTGTTGGCTAAGGTTGACCGGGACATAAAAAGGCCAGAAAATTGTGTTCAACGTGTTGACAATCATATATTATACAATTACTGGAACAGCCGTTTGTACTTTTTCTCTATGGTTTGATCGTTACATCTAGGATCAGAAAAGCTAAAACGTCTATCGATGCTAAAATGTTCTGTGTGCTAGGATCCTTATAATTACAGTTGCTATAAGTAGTACGTCTGCCAGGGCCCTAACAATTGCAATAACAGGTTTAATTGTCCCGGTATCGTCTGCTACAGGAAGCAGATTCGAACACTGCGGACGTTGGCGACTTCCTATCGTTCTAACTGTAATAGTTTGGTGTGGATCGTCGAATGCCAACATGCTTAGTATGCATTGCGAATTTGCAAATAGAAACGGGTCTGAGGAATAACACGTATAAAGATATAACATGTATAAATGTAGATATAAACAAAATTGAACTAACTGATTTTCACTCGTTACGTCATAATGTTACAAATATCTCGGTATAATTGGAACTGGTTATTTAGAAATCAGTACAAAAAAAGGTTTATAAATTGGATTATTTAGATGATGAGAAGACCTTCCGACAAAGCTGTTTATTTTTATGTGGGAAGAATAGCAAACGAGCATGTAAACTACCTGATGTTAAGTAGGCGTGGGTCATAGACATCCACGTACAGGAATAGCAACGTATCTACGGTCGAGCTCAGATAGGATTTCAGTCGTGTTTGTGGTTGTGCGTGGATGTCTATGGGCTACGACTACTTAACATCAGGTGGATTGAATGTTCGTTTGCTACTCTTCCCACATAAAAATAAAATATTGATGCTGAGACAAGATACTGACATAAAAACTCCGGAGTAAAACATTTATCAATAGATTACTAAGTTACTTTTTATCAGGATGAGTTTTTGTTATTTGAAAAACCAATCCACCGAAAAAATATAATCAATTCCACTTTTGTCTAAACTTTCTTGTAAGTCTGTAGTAATCAGTTTTGTCGGCGCGCTTCGACCCGTGGTTTGTATAGAGATCATAACCGATCGATAAAGTTTAGCAACACCGGGCATGGTCTGGAATTGGATGGGTGACCATTGCTTGCGAAAATTTTAAAAGGCGTTAAGCGGTTTGTTTTTTATATTTTTGATTGATGACAATAGTTAAGACTATGTCGGCTTTACGGTTGGATTTACAATAGGCGGAGGTACTAACCCGTACCTTTATAGATACTCATTGGAGGAACATAATGATGTGAACTCATTACTCCACTTTTTAAGGAGGAATCGTGCTCAGTAGTGGCATATAAATATATATGGAGCTAGTCAAATTCAATGCTGAATATTAACAGAAGTAGAACTATATTTCGACCAGCGAAGTACCACTGCCTACCTCAATCTGTCTTAAAGCAACTTGTAATTCAGTTTGGAAAAGGACAAGTTCCGTCTACACTTGGAAACTAGGCCACTTTCTTAGTCTTCAGGAGGAGCAGCGCATCTGCATTCGTCTTCAAATAGGAGTTCAGTTAGTTTAAGGTTGTATGGGGTTGTCCATGGGCTGCAGCGACTTAACATTAAGTGGCGTAAATTCCTATTTGCCAATGTTTTTATATAAATTGTCAATTCGATATTGACTCAGATACATCTAAATTGACGGCAAAACGAAAATCATCGATCAACCTTAAAAAAGTGGACAAGGAAGTTAGCGCAAACAAGTAATGTCCAGTCGTAGCAATAACTTACTATCCACTGGCACTAGACAAAGCTATTATGTACCTATTGGAGCGGTCACGTACATAATGGCTCGCATAATGGCCGCGTCAAGGCGAACCCAGCACGGTCTGATTGTTCATGTACCCAGAGGATCGCATTGTATACGCATAGCTGTTTGCGCAGTAAATATTAGACTTAATTCCGCTATCAACTTTGGACGCTTATTGAGGTGTTTATTAAATTTATGTAGCAAACGAGCATGCAGTGCTGATGGTAACTTGCGTTTTGTCCATAGACGTCTACTCAACTCCATATACACCAAGAATATTGTCAAGCCAAGCGGCACAAATATGTTCCACTAAGCAATGGTTTCGTGTTTGATTCGCTTGGATTTGAAACCTTTCATTCGTGGGGTTTCATACCCGGCGGTAGTACCGGCTTGTGCGGAGGAGGAGACTGGTAGGGATTATTCTGACCTTTAAGGTCCCAGTTGCACAAGACTTCTTCTCAAGGGGGTGGAACATTCCCTGGATGGGTCGCTCAGCGACATTAATCAGTTCACATAACACTACTATATTAATTACCGACTAAAGAAGAAACCACCTCTGATCTTTATCATGAAACAATTCGTCGTCATGTTCGGTGTAAATGTCCCCTGTTCTATATGAGACGACCATCTTCCTTAGGAGAAGAAACGAAACTATCGAATTTCGGGGCTCCGATCCTAAACGAAATTGGTTACACACATCCATGAGTGACAGTAACCACTTACTATTGCGTGAACTGTAGACTTGGAAACTTTATTTCATAAATATAAATACGATCTATAGAACAAAACCTTCGATAAATATTTTATTATTTTTACTCCCAATAAAAATCGTTAACTTTGAGTTTTTTTAGTTATAATAATAAATATACATTTTAATATGTTCCTAGTAAAATTTAAAAAGGACCTCAGCAAGCTCTCAATTTACTAATATTTTTGTTTGTGCATATTATTTCATAAGAAGATTCTAAACTTTATAAATTATGTAGTATAGTAGAATAAGGTCACAACGTTCAATGCATAGCCGATGTTATGATCTGGGGGATAGATTTGCATAATTGCGACCGATAGGCAATGGGCGGAAAAATCGACTGCATCTTCCAATGTATTCGCATCACATCTGCGTCTTACATATCTATTATATTATAGCTCACAATAAATACGTGATTGTAGGCAGTACAATGTCAAACGAATTAAGGATATAATTTGCTACCACGATGTATAGAGTTACTTACTTAACAATACAGTTTGGATGGTATCATACACAAAATAAATTATTAATTATAAAAAAATATAGTTAACTGTAAGTGTATGCTGCCAGGGACATACGTTGTTTACTTATGTGTTAGAACTTTGCATGCATTTTTGACTTGAGAACTTGATATGAATCAAACGATTCAAATAAAGTTTTGGACAATTTGAAAATGTCCACAGACTATAAGTCTTTTTATATACCTTGGAAATAGCTAACTAGTATAGTCCACAGAAAAATAAAGGGAGAATACTGCTCGTGAACAGCTGTAATTATAGGAAAATAGGATTGGAGACTAGACATAAAATTTTCGATCATGTGTCTCAACTTAGGAATGCGATGAATCAGTAATACGATTCATACAAAGTTTGGATAATTCCTAAAAGTCTACAAGCCACAACTGTTTTTTCTTTTATATAACTTAACAAAGTAGTGCAGTCCACAGAATAGTAAGGGAAGAATACTGCTCGTAAACAGCGGTAATAAGGGAAAAATAGTAAAATAGCATTGGAGTTCTACTTTAGGTCAACAGAACTAGGTTTACAGAACTCTTTTTAAAAGTAAAAAAAACACCAGCGACCGAGATTGCATGATCGTTCGTTTGCGTCAACGATTTAATAAAAAAATAGATTTTCAAGTAGAAACTTCACCAGTAAAGTTTAAAAGTTCATCATCCTGACAAAATATTAAACACACGGCACGAACACACGATTCCGGAAATCGTAGTAAGCTACTCAAAAGTTAGTCAGTCGTTAGTCACGAGTATTGTAATAACGTGGTACCTGCGGGCATGCATGAGTAACAGCAATGCCCTCCTATCTGATAACGCCCGTTTGCTTACCGTTTTGCAACACACAAACAAAACTGCTATGGACTAATGAATCTTTACTCAACGTTTGATAATTCTGTTGATGGGACTTAATAAGAACTAAAAATGTATCTTTGTAAATGAATATTATAGCGGAGTTGATATATTATACAATGTAACGTTTAGTCGTGACTAATCCATGCAACTGGTTAGAAATATTGGCAATTGTGAGTACCCGTTACATTGTAAAATGTAGTAAATATGTAATTCAACATTTGGTTAAATTCAATTGAATTTATTTTCAATTAAATTCAAAAGAGTTATGTATGTTTCTAAACTATCATACGCTACATTATTAGGTTTAAATCCATTTGATTTACTAATAAGGGGACTACTATAAGCGTTTTAACATTCATTTTTAAAATATTACCTTAATAATATTTTTAAAATGTTAAACAATGTCACAAAGACTTTTGTGTAATGTTCTGTATGTACGTAATTATGTTCTATATGTAGAATGTATTTCAAATATTAAAGAAATTATTACAACAAAATCTTTTCAAGTTTCAAGAGTATGACGCAATAATTGACTTCTCTAAAAAAACATATAAATAGGTAAATATAAAAATAATGTTTAAAAAATAGTAAATTTTTAAAAGTTTTGATGGCTAAAAGGGTTCTAAAGTTTGCAAGGGTTTTGATGGTGTAGATGTGTACGAATAGTAAAATTATGGTGCGATAGTTTATTCTTCTTGCATCATAAACAAAAAAATATTGACAAATATACAAATAATTAAGAAATATATTGACAAAAAGTAGATAATATTATACTGAATAGTTAATCGATTGAATAAGTAATCGATTACGACAATCATAAAGTAAAAAGCCAAGTTTCCTAATAGAAATGATTGGCTGACAATGAAACTATAATTTAAGGACTAATTGCGAGTCGCGCTTACAGATTCTGTTTAAATTCAGTTCCAATCATACAAAAAACAAGGTTATAAAAGATCTGATAGTCTCGTGTAAACAACAGTTTTTCTGTTGACGTCGATAAATAACACGCTTAAATTGTACATAGATGCATGAATTCTATAATTCATTTGAAGTAATGTTCATAATATTTATGGAGATAGCGCATGCTCAATGGAATGCTATCTCAAAAAGACAATTGATTGGGAAATCGCAAAAGATCTTGCTATGACAACTTATCCTACTTGTGGATGTTGGTGTATAAAAAACTGATATTTTTTTATGAGAGAAAAGTAACAAAAGAGCATGCAAACCGCGTGATGTTAAGTAGTCGCAGCCCATAAACACCCACGTACAACTACAAACACGCCTGAAATCCTATCTGAGCTCGAACGTTGATACGTTGCTACTCCTGACGAGTAAATGGTCGCCTCGCTTCAAAATGTACCCGGCAATCGTACCTCTCAAACCAAACCACAAGTAATGCTTTACGATGGATTATGAGGGCGGCGTCTGTACCTCCCCGGCCGAAATATAGTTCTCCCACCTTTGAAACCATATATAAGAAACACTAGTATTAGGAAACTTTATTACCTTTGAATATTTATTGATACTCTGGACACTAATACTGTTTAAAAATTGCAATTGGTCCAAATTGCAATTTTTACTAACATTTGAAATATACTCGTCAAAATAAATAGGAATGTTATGTAATTCTAAATTTTTGGTTAAAGGTGAAGACACGACCTATTTACCTTTTTAAATGAAAACTGTTACCATCCATTATATGACCAAAGCTGGAATTTTCCATACAACTCTCATCCAAAGCAAGAAAGCAGACATGACATGTTTGTCACTTGTGGTCACCCATCCAATTCCGTACCCGACCTAGGTAGGCTTTGTTTTCCGTTTTCTATCTACCCAAGCCGTGATTACGCGCGTCGTTATTCAAATAATTTTATATATAGAATATGAGTAACGCTAATTCATTGAGGCGCGGCGTTATCGGTGTGATAGAAAATGAGGCCACCTGCTCCGCATACCGTCCTTAAATGTTGGGGAAGTACGACTTAATTTATTTGTTATGCGAGAAGAGTAACGAACGACCACGCAGGCTTGATTTTAAATAGTTGCTGGAGCTAATGGACCAACATACAACCTCAAATAGGACTATAGTCAAATTTGAGGTCCTACGCAAATGCGTTATTACCTCTGAGGACAAAGATGGTCGCCGCACTTTACGCCTCAGTGAGGCTTAAGAGACTTAAGAGTCTAGCCTTTAACAAAACCAAAGGCAAGTGACCTCTGTGTACAAAATTTAAGATTGTTTATATTAATAGTTTTGATAACGAAATTCATTAATTAATTACGCAGAAGCAAATAAACAATCCCACAACGTTTCACTTTTATGAAATAAAGAGCAGCGACCCGGCCCAGCTTCGCTCGGGTAATAGTGTTTAAATTTACTTGCATTGTTTTTCTTTCACACATGTATCCAGTCTTTACCTAGTTGCTAAATTAATAATTAGAAACATCTATTTCGAACGGTGACTGAATTTTCTTGAATTTAACTATTTAATTTCTTGTCCAATTTAAAAAAAACCTTAACTTATACTATGCACCAAAACCTTCCTCAGTAATCACTCTACCAGTTGTTGAAAACAGTATGAAAATTAGTTCAGTACTTTTTGAGTTTATCGCGAACAGACAGACAGACGAGACTTGTTTTATAATATTTAGAGATGAAGACTAAAATGAACAGATGAATAAAAATTCTTAAAAGTTCTAAATGAGAAAAATGACGGTTTTTCTGACGATCAGTCAACATTAGTCTCACGAAAATGAATACCTTGACCTGGTTCGTAGATAGATAACTGCTCGGATTTTGCTTAAGAAGTACCTAAAATGTAACGTTTTCCTTGTTAACTAGCTACAGGTTTAAGTATTCAAAACATTACATTCCTATAGTTGTCTGTTTGTTTATTTTCATTCTTATAATAATCAAATACAATTATTACATCAAATATCGCAGACATTATTAGACCAAAACATGACAGCCGAAAAAATAATTTAAAAATAGAAGACATGTATTATTTAAGAGGAAACTAAAATTGTAACCAGCCTGTGTTAATACTAACTGTTGTGAAATAACTAATGTAACACGTTTCTTAGTACCTAACAATGTTATCTTATTATTGAACAGAATAACAAGAAAAATAACTTAATTCTATATAAATATTGTACTAATGTTTGTATCAGAATCCACTGCATACTTATGTATGATTCATCTTGTATATTATTCATTCAATATTCTATTAGCCTATATTAATGGAATTATTATTAAATGATAATTTGTGACAAAGTACACTTATTGTGCAATTTAGTCAAAAGCTGTGACTTATTTTACTCAATAACAAATTTTTCATATTTTTTTAATGAAAAGGAAAGTATCCGATTTTTGGTAATAACCGAGCACGCAACGAAAAAATCCAATTTACACTTTTTTATTATAATGAAAATCTTAAAATTAATTTTAGTAAAAGCCAAACCTAAACAATTAAAAGAGTCCGTGTCCATGCGGCTTGATGCCAAGAACGCTGGCACGCAGTTCTCCTGATGTTAAGGAGTCACTACTATCCAAAGACATCTAACCGACTTCGTAAAAAACAAGTCCCATCTAAGTCAATCATAGATGCGTTGCTACTCCTGAGGACTAAGATGGTCGCCTTAAACGTAAATGAGTAAATAACCACAACACTGCGCAACGCTATAATTGATTTTAAGGACTAAGGTAGTCGCCTCAAATGTAAGTGAGCCGACAACACACTACCGAGAAACATTATAATTAATTTACGATAGAAAGCAGCGAGCGGTCGGTCTTAGTACTTCCCCGATCGAAACACAAATTCCCCCACATGGTACAATAGCTTAAAATGTTATTAAGTCGATAACATCAACAATACTAGGTAAAACTGATATATTTAAAACAATGTAAATAGTTCTCGTGAGCATTCGTATTTTTCAAGTTAAGTTTTGATATATTTGTTTCTTTATCGCCCCACTATCATTTCGCTAATGTTGCTTCAATCGATGGATAAAACGTTATCAACAAATATCTTTTGTCTGTTTCATGTACCTACAAGTGGAATGTGATGGAGATATACCTACTATTTATGTACTATATCTAGAATAATTTAGTATGAAGTTAAATTGATATACACATTCATTTACAATGTAGTAAAGGATTAATTAAAAACTGGGAGCAGTTTTAAAATGTCACAAGTTTATTAGGACGGAAATATGCACTATTTACAATAATGAAAAACTTAAACTGATTAATAAAAAGCCTAACCTAAATCATGTAAAGGGAGTTCGTGCTCACGAACAGTTTGTTGTTTGTTTCTCGATTTAGGACTTACACAGCGGAACCCTTACAGTTTTTAGTTAGTAATTAGGTGGTAGGTTCGACCTAGTAGACAACCGCCTCCCTGATGATCCGAGAGATTAGGGTGCCGGCTATACTTAAACATGAGTCCACAGGAATAGCTACATATTTGTGATAGATTTCAAGTGGAATTCTTAGACTTTATGGGGTTGGCTACAGGTAAAAAATGTTTACGTATAATCTCAGATAGGACTTTTGTCCAGTTGGAGGTTAATTGCTACTCTTATCATATAAAAATAAGTACCATATATAATAAGTGTATGTGAGCGACGTCAGGTTGGACCCATATTTCTAAACGAGTTTAGATGGTCAAGACTATTAGCTACCATTAAACTTCAGATGGACTACAGGCTCATTTACCGCAAAATACATTCAAAATATGAATATAAATGACGACATAAGTTTTGTTTATGTAATAGTGTAGCAAGGGAGCATGGAAGCCACCTGATGTAAAATAGTTGCTGTAGCCTTTGGACGTCCAAATCCCGACTAAAATAGAAATAAAGTCCTATCTGAGGTCGTAGGAAGACGCGTCGCCACTCCAGATAATTTAGGTAGTTATTTCGCATGTATGTGTAACCAGCAACCGCGCGTCTCCAACCGAAACACAAGAGTTGCTTCACGAAGGATTATGAAGGCGGTGTACCTCCAATTAAACAAAGTTTCTACAAGTTTCTTAAGAAATGAATGGGTACTTTTGACTCTTTGAAGTTACATTTTGCAAGTTGCTATAACCTATACGGTTCGACTGTCGAGATACCACTAATACCCTCCTTTCTAGCATGAAACAGTTGTTTCGATTGATCGGTGTGGTTGTCGCCCCGTCATACATGTGGCGATTTACCATGCAATCGACTGTAAACTTGTATGCTACTTCTGTTTAAAAAAAGAGGCTTTGAATGTACTTACTATTTTAAACACTTTGACAACGATCGTCGCGATTGTTTGCACGGATACCATTTTCACTGATTTCACTTAACCTTTAAGAACTGTCTTATCGTTTTAATATTATTCTCTTAAAAACACTGAAATTCTTTTGTCTTGTGTCCGTTTTTGTGAAATGTTGAATCGTCACTGGGTGACTTCATTTATCAGCGACTATGGTTTTATCATAGTAGTTGAAGCGAGCTGTAATCTTATCTGTTTCAGCGAATTAGTAGGACAGGTTGAAGCGTACGATATTTTGGCCGCACCTTATTCAAGAGTGAATTTAAAAATTGTACATGTAAGAATCAGTTTTGGTTGGACTTTCCGAAATATATATTTAGGTTTCGGACATCATACCTATATATAAATATTTATTTACGTATACTTGTTGGTATGATTGCGTTTAGGTTTATCATCAACATTATTAATTTGAAACAGATACTTATGTTCTACTGGATACCTTTTAGGCACTTAACGTTGATGTGTCCATTACAATTTTAACCAACTTCAAAAAACAACAATTGTATTTTTTGTTCTGTTTTTATGTTTTTGGTACTACATAACTCAATCACCAACCAAACATTTATCCTAATCGGTTATAAAATCTAACTAATTTGAAAAAACTTTTTTTTTTATTTGGTAAGAGTATACTATATATTCGGTTCCATATAAATTTGTAGAGACAATACGGATGGTATTGTCTTAAGGGTGAAAAAAATGGAGACCGAAATCTTATATTATATTTAAGCCTCAATTATACATTAATGAGTACGATATCTATGAGTAACATTCAGATATAAATAGAAAAAGAAGAAACAGGAGAAATAAAGAAAGAAAGGATTGAAAGAAGTAATCTAATTAATAAGGGTTCTAAGGATGGTAATAAGGGAGATACAAGAATATACGAGGATAGGAGGTTTTTTAATTAAAATTATATCGTTATCCTTTTTAAATTTCCAGGAGCTCGGATTGGATATAAAGGAGGAGCAGATCGCGCAGTTAGAGGAAGCGGTCCACGACATTGACTACGCATCTGCTGCGGATCATGAGAAGAAGGTATCTAACGTTCAGACGTGTTCTGTGTTCTTTACAGAAGTAAAGTTAACAGCCTTCTTCTGTACTGTTCAGTTTATTTCTCTCGTCCTCTGTTTCTATTATTTGTCATTTGTTAACTTTGGTAATATAGCGTAGTGATATCGGCTATCGGATATCGGGGCAAGGCTCCAGTCTCCTATACGAGGATCCGATTTGGGAATCGAAATTATGTATAAATTATTAATCATAAGGGACTATAAATGCTGAAAGTTATCCATAAAGTTCTCACAATGTTGTGAATTCTACCAATTCGCACTTGGCTTACTTGAAGGACTTGAATTGTTCTTATTCTGAAAGAAGACCCAGGCACAGCAATTGGATGGTAATAAGTTTATAATTTTATAAATCACTAATGTTTCTCGGTTTTATGGTATTTAATTAAACTATTTATTTCTTTATTTACTTAATAATTTATTATATTACCTCTTAAAGAGACATTACAAAAGGGCCAACATAGTTCCTAGGGACATTCTCTGCCAGTCAACCCCGGGTGGATGCAAAGAATTTGCGACAGGAGTTAAAATTAAAGATAAAACTATATAGGTGTAGAAAGAATTTTAAAAGTTATGCAATGTAATTCTTTGACATTTGTGTTATTTATGTTTTTCAGGTTCGTCATGACGTCATGGCTCATGTGCATACGCTGGCTGAGAGATGTCCGCTAGCGGCACCGATAATCCACCTCGGAGCTACCTCTTGCTACGTAGGAGACAACACTGACCTGATAGTGTTACGACATGGACTAGACATACTGTTGCCGAGACTAGCTGCTATTATCAATAGATTGGGGAAATTTGCTGATGAGTATAAGTGAGTATCCGTGATTTTTTGGTTATTAAAATATATAATCCATTCTGTCGTTTCTGATCCTAAGCATATGTATAAGTCATTTCTGATCCTAAGTATAAGTGGTTTTTTTACGTTTTTTGCGATTAATAAAATTGGAAAATGTCTCTTGTGGGTATAAGTGGGGTTTCGTACTCTCTAAGTTAACAGAGAAGATAATTATCAACAATTTTCTGAGCCATAAATAACGTCATAATAATAAAAAATCAGACATATGTAAATATGCTTGAAATTTAGTTTGATTTTATTGAAATATAGCTAATTATTTTCAATGCTATTTTCAATGCTTCAATGCTATTGAAATGTGTTAATATCAACAAGATTGTAATAAAAATATAATTGTTTTAAAAATTACAGGCATGTATTAAACCATAACAAATTCAATTATCTTGTGTAATTGTTATATTACAGGTCGCTTCCTATACTCGGGTTCACCCATCTTCAGCCAGCACAGCTGACAACCGTGGGTAAACGGGCATCCTTATGGCTTAGCGATCTACTTATGGATGAACGGGCTTTGTCCCGCGCAAGAGATGATCTTCGCTTCCGTGGAGTCAAAGGCACAACAGGAACGCAAGCATCGTTCCTTCAATTATTTAAAGGCGATAGCGCCAAAGTAAGAGCTCTGGACAAAAGAGTAGCGGAACTAGCTGGTTTTGACAAACGTTACATCGTCACGGGCCAGACGTATTCGAGGAAAGTTGATCTTGAAGTTATCTCTGCACTATCCGGATTGGGCGCGACGGTACACAAGATGTGCTCGGATATAAGGATCTTAGCTTCCAGAAAGGAGATAGAGGAGCCGTTTGAGGCGTCGCAAATTGGATCCAGCGCTATGCCTTACAAGAGGAACCCGATGCGTTCGGAACGCTGTTGCGCTTTGGCTCGTCATCTGATAACTTTATACGCTAACGCAGCGAACACACACGCTGTGCAATGGCTTGAGCGTACTTTAGACGATTCGGCTAACCGACGCATTACGTTAGCTGAAGCATTTTTGACTGCCGATGCGACTTTAATTACGCTCCTGAACATTTGCCAAGGATTAGTTGTGTATCCTAAAGTTATTGCTCGTCATATCGCACAGGAGCTACCTTTTATGGCTACAGAAAACATCATAATGGCTATGGTGCAAGCTGGGGGTGACCGTCAAGTATGCCACGAAAAGATTCGTGTCTTGTCCCATGAAGCGGGTGCTGTAGTCAAACAGGAAGGCAAGGACAATGATTTGATTGAGCGTGTAAAGAATGACAGCTATTTTGCGCCTGTTATATCCCAACTGGATAACATCTTGGATGCGTCTACTTTCATTGGAAGGGCACCTGAACAAGTCGTAGATTTTCTAGAAGAAGAGGTGGAGCCCATATTGACCAAATATAAGGATATTTTGGCTGCAGAAGAAAAGCCAGTCATATTGACTATTTAAATCAATAAATTCAAATATTTTTAATGTAACCTTGACATGAAAATGAAATACAATTATATATGAATAAAATGATATATTTACATTACAGCGCAATGATTTATAAACGTACAAAAATATGACTTCACTATTTTACAAAACATTACATACTATATGAACTAGACACTGGTAACTAATGTTCAATCAATAATGCCGAAACTTCAAAATACTAGCGATCATAAGCTTTACAAGAGCATGAATAATAAATAACTATAAAATAACATTACAACAATCAAACAAATAAATAAGCCTATAGAATTAAAAGAGAGACTCAAATCATCAACTTAATTATTCCCGATACATAGTAAAGATCGTAGGACATTTCGTGATCACATCTTATCACAATTTAGATGGCACGTCGAGATTCATTGAACGGTCTTTTACTTAACTAACTCAAAGGGTATTAGTAAGAAGCGTATCTCCCTGACAGGCGGGACCCTGACTTGGCCAGTTACAAGCACCTAGGTTAGGATCGAAACTTAATTGTACAGGGCAGTTGAATACGTGAAGCGTGAACCTTTGTTTGGTGCAGTCCCATCGGCAAGCGTAGAACTTGTTACATTGTTTTGGATGACGGAACAATCCAGCTCTCTTACAATCCACAGAACCCTGTAGAGTCTCGTCCCTGCTTCTCCATCCACCCGGACCATAACGGTCAAACGATTGAGATTCAATCGAAACTGGAGTCTCTGATCCCTTGACAATCGTAGAGGAAGTAACTTCTTGATTTAGTAACACCGTTTTGTAAGTAGGAGCCGCTGTGACAGCTTTAATTCTTGGTCTGATGCGAATTAATTTCTCTGTTGTGGAAACAATCGGAGTACTTGATAGATAGGTAACTGAGTGTGGCTCACCGTTGGAAATAATATCTACATTGTCGTTACTAGCTTCCTGATAATCTTGGTAGAACGAATCATCTGGCACTATAATAGGGTTGAATGTAGATGTAACGATCGGTGTAGGGGTTACTGCAGTGCTAGCTAGGGAGTACTTAGCAGATTTTTGTGCCCAAGCATCATCACCTAGATCTCCTCGGCTAGAATCATCGTAGCTAGTACTATAGTCATTTGACTCTTGTGGAATATGAGCGCTAGGTCTTTTTCCCTTTAGCACCAAAACTGGTGATTGACAACTGCAAACAGCTCCCAATTTACGTACAAGGAGAGGGTTAAAGTCATTGATTTTCGTCACAACAGCTACTTTAGGTTTTGTTCTGCGGAAAGATGAGCTTGTAGGGGTAACTTCAACTAATTCTTGTTTGAATGGCGCGTATGTCGAACTATATGATTCAATAGGCACTGAGGTCGCACCGAAACTAGCATCAGAGCCAACTGTTTCAAAGCCAAGTTGAGATTTTGCGGTTTGTACAACGATGTTTTGCTTTCTTTGATATGGAGCAGCTGTGCTAGAGACAATACTGTCGTCAGAATTAAACACTTGATATTTCTTATATATTGGTTGGTCAGTCTCTTCCGACGGTGGCAAGTACTCGGGCGCCTTGTATGTTGTAGTAGACTCGAAATATACGGGTTCTTGGGTTGTTGATTTAGCAAACGGTCTGTACTTAGGTCTCAACCTTCGGGAAACAGGCGATGTAACCTCAACGATTTCAGGTCCGTAAGTAGATGTAACGATTCTCGGTGGCAGGTAAGAGTTATCGGTGCTGGACACAACAATCGGCGCAGCTGTAGTGTAACTGACAGGTGATACTAATCCAGCATCAGGTCCAACCGTTCCAAAACCAAGCAGCTGAGATTTCGCTGTCTCAACAACAATGTTTTGTTTCCTTTGAACTGGCGCTGCTGTGGAAGATGTTTCAGAAACATACGTTTGTACATTATCTTGGTATGGGTTGTACCCGAACTTCGAGTCATATGTTTCGCCATTATTTTCATATCCAAAGCTTTCGAAGTTGACAATACTCGACCCGCTAGTTTTACGCGCAGGAGGTAGGTATTCTAAAGATTTTGATGTTGGAGATGGGGGCAAATAAGTATTATCTGCAGGAGGTAAAAAGGTATTTTCTGCTGGCGGCAGATAGGCCTTTTCAGCCAGTGGTAGGTAAGTATTATCTGCTGGAGGTAAGTAAGTATTTTCTGCTGGAGGAAGGTAGGTATTTTCTGCTGGTGGTAGATAAGTATTTTCTGTTGGCGGCAGATATTCAGGCGCGTTTAATTTGGGTTGAGATGTAGGAGGCAAATATTCTCGTGTTGTGGTCGGCGAATACCGTGGTCTGTAAGTAGAAGACACAGGTCTAGCAGTTGATGATACTGGTGGTAAGTATTCTTCAGCTTTGTACCCTACTTGAATCTCTGGTGATTCGTATTGATTGTATTTTGTAGTAACACTTGATGACGGGAATGATGAGAAGTGAATAGATTCGACTTTCTTGGGAATATCATACTGCTGAGTATATGTAGGCTTATAATCATATTCTTGAGTTTCATGAGTTACCGAAGTTTGATATACGACTGGCGTTGAGGGGGTCGACGCCGAATACGTCTCTTGATATTGACTCTTCGGTGGGATATATTCTGGAGCTTTGTAAGTTTCAACCGTTTTTGGTGATTCGTAATCAGTGTAGTGACTTTCGTAAACAAGTGAGGATGGTGTTGTTGATACAAATACTACGTCTTTACCTGCATCGGATTGGCTTACATCGTGGGACTGATGGAACACTTGGTGAGATACCAGACTGGCATCGGAGTACGTAGCCTTGTTAGAAGTCTCAAGATCTCTCTGTATTTCTGGCTGGTTGTACGTATATCCTTGATTGACATCTAAATAAGATTCTTGAGTTGGATATTGGATGGGCCGAGTAAATTTAGTACGCACTGGTTTATAAGTCTGTGTGAATACTTCAGCCGTAGGTCTGATAGGCGGAGCTGGGGTGATATTTTGAGTATATTTCAGAATAGGATTCTCGTAGACGGTAACTTCAGGCTGTCGATAGGCCACATCAATAACTGGAAGAGCGGTAGTGGATACCGGAACAAACTTTTGCCTATCTACCTTGTGGAACGTTTGTTGGCTAAAGGAATGAGGAGCGTACGTAGAGACAACAGGTGTTGGTGTAGATGTTTCAATTACAGAACCTTCTTCAAATTTAACTGCTGGCTGTGAATACTCATATCCAGATTCACCACCTTGGGAATAAGTGTTCACTTGACTGGCGTCAACTTTGTGAACCGTTTGTTGGCTATACGTCTGTGGTTTGTACGTAGATACAGCAGGTTGGACTGCAATGGTTGGTTGTGGCGTTGTATATTGAACAACCTTGGGTCTTTCATATCTGACTCTCGGTTTGGTGTATTCATAGCCGGTAGATTCAAGCCCTGCTGTTTGACTGGTGTCAACCTGGTGAATAGTTTGTTGGCTGTAAGACACTGGTGTAACTTTCTGAGTGTATTTCAAGATAGGGTTCTCGTATACAGTTACAGGCGTCGTTTGGTAAGAGTATTCGTTATGTGTGATGGCGAGTGGAGTCGACGAAGGCACTATTCTTGGAGTTTCAACTTTGTGTATAGTTTGGTGGCTGTAGCTGGGAGTTCTGTATGTGGAAGTGACAGCGGGCGCTAGAGTAGAGTACTGGTAACCAACGTTAGAGCCTTCGTTGAATTGAACACTCGGTTTATTGTATTCGTATCCAGTCGCTGATTCGTCTTGAGAGTAAGTGGAAATTTTACTTGTATCCACTTTGTGTAGAGTTTGGTGGCTGTAGACTTCAGGTTGAGGAGTGCTGCTACTGAATGTTACGGCAGGTTGAACAGCGATGGTCGGTCTCGCTGTACTGTAATGAACGACAGTTTGAGGTTCCTCATAAGTTGTACCTGCTTCCTGTCCAGAAACTTCCACAGAGGGTGTATACACATTGCTAGACTCCACTTTGTGGATAGTTTGATGACTGTACGACTGTGGTGTGTAAGCAGTTTCCACGGGTTCAACATATGTCGGAATGGGTGCCCCTGTGGTGTATGCTACTGCTTTCCTAAACGGTACTTCTGTGACCGGCGTTGGGTTGGAGTATTCGTAACCATTTGATTCTACCTTATGTAGTGTCTGTTGGCTATGACTGAAGCCACGTGGTTTGAATGTAGCTATCGATATGGCTGGTGAGGGAGTTGAGTACGAAACACCGTCTTCAAATTTTATGCTCGGTTGGGAGTACACGTAACCGGTCGATTTAGTAGACCCAGTATTGTAAGTGGACGCGGTGTGGTCCTTAGATTCATATTGATAGCTCGATCCTTGACCGTTATCCGTGATTTCGACTCTTGGCGTAACATACTGTTTGACAGCTACTACAGTTGGCTGGACATATGTGACAGCCGGTTGAGTGTAACCAAAAACTTGTTTGACACTTGTTTTAGGCTCAACGGGGAGGTAAGTCGTCTTGTACGAAGTGACTACTGGTAAGGATGTGGTTACGGCGAATGGCGTGGCAGTTGTAGGCACCCCAGATGAAGTTGGAGTGGTAACATAGCCATATCCATCAAGATTATGGCTATCAGTACCAACGTGGCTGACAGAAACTGCAGGCTCCGCTGCGTAGTTCACTTGACTTTGTACGTTATCATGTACTATTTCATGTCCACTTTGATAATTGCCTTGGTCAATATAATCCACGTCAACCAAAGATGTTTTCCCTACCAGACCCACGTTGATAGCTCCAGCGGTCAAAGTGTGTGCAGCGCCAGTGTACGCCTTAGAATCAGTCACGTAGTTACCCACATCTGAATTAGTGTAACTATTATGCACATTTATCTGAGAATTGCCAGCACCTTCATCATAGCTACCTAAGTAACCTTCAAGTTTGTAGAGACTTCCTCCTGAACTTCCGTGGGAAGTTGAGCTGGAGTAGCCGGATTGGTATCCGTTGGCACTACTATCGAAGTAGCTTCCAGAGGAACCACTATTCGTATACCCTTGAGACTGGTATTGAGAATCAGCGGATCCAAACGCGATACCATCTTCAAACGGTGTGCTAGGCTTAGGATAGTAATATCCAAATGATTTAGTACCACTGGCGTCTGAGTTGTATTTATCTGTAGCTGTAGTGTGTTTATATTTGGTGACGTCATGTACGTATGGTTGGACTGGTGAGCCGACATGTTGGTATGGCAAAGCACGATCGCCAGCCGGATTATGCACATAGCGACCGGAGTTGTCCTTAACGTATTTACCCGTTTGGTACCTCCGTCCTGATGTAGTTTTAGAATACGCAGCGCTAGTAGCCGTGTTCGCTTGTGCCTGTTCCGAACTTGCGGAGACACGGTTAGAGTTAGAATTGGAAGCTGCAGGTAATCTGTAATCATCTAAAATGAGAGAGCCGGAAGAGTATTCTCCGTTGTCGTATCTAGTTGCTTGAACAAGACCTTCGTTGCCGTTAGAGGATCCCGATTCTGCGTTGTAGGTGACGCCGGCAGTCGAAAATCCAGGGGCAGTTGTTTCGGTCCGGTAGATTTGTCCGGATGCCTCAGGGCTGTATTCCTGGGAGGCGATGAAGTTTGCATCCAAAGCGTCAGCGTTGGAGAGGAAACCGCCCTGGATCCCGACTAAGTTATCCAAAGAAGCACCGGAGACCAAACTCTGGTGAGCAGCAATGTTGACGGAGTCCGCAGTTTGACCTCGAAAACCAGTCGCGCCTGCGAATTGATAGATAACTCTTTAACTATTTGCATTTTAATACCAGGTTTAATTGAATAGTTGAAGTAAACGTTTTCATATCGACCTTTACAACAGTTCAGCCTGGGTTAACTCAATTTAAATGATAAATTGATAACCCACGAACATTAAGAGTAAAATGTGTCTAATAAGTCCCACTAACTCCAATACACACGCCCAAAGTATCACAATTATTACCTGTAAGAGTAGCAGCAGAGAAGCCATACGCCTCAGCCTCGTATCGGGCGATGTTCCCGCAGGCGGGCACCAGCCACGGCCAGTCGCACTTGAGCCGCGCGGCGTCGAACCCGAGACCGAAGGGACAGCGGAACTCGTACGCAGTCAGCGGCGCCGTGCCGTGGTCCAGACACGCGAAGAACCAGCGACAGTTCTCCGGGTCAGCGTAGTAGCCTGGCGAGAGAGGAGACGGCAAATATTGTTTACATAGTATTATGGTCACTAGTTATAGCACATATCGCTACTTTAAAATAAAAGGGCCACAAATCAATAATATTAAAAAACCTTTTTATATAAAAATTCAAATTTTGTCGGTCACATATCCGAATCAGCCATTAAAAGCAGAATAAAAATATCTTTCTAACAGTGTATAACACCTATTTATCAGTTTTAAAATTACAGAGCAATT
>DWON01002616.1:0-20081 GCA_018251015.1 Phocides pigmalion okeechobee
AATGTGTATCCGGCAACCACACCTCCCCGACCGAAACACAATACATAAAGAACATGTTGTTTTACGGCGGGTCATGAGGGGTATATAGGGTTTCACTATTAAAACGGTTTTTTTTGATAAATAAAACTGATTTGTTAATAATAATAAAACTTTTATTGTTGTTTATAAATAAAATTGTTTATTTTTTCCAAGCTTTATTTATTTTTATTTCATTGTAAGTTACATGAAGAAAATAAATCTAAACTATATTGAATTACAAAAAGCTAAATTAAAAACTTAAATTATAATAACATTGTTTCGTTAGTAAAATAAATATATATGTACAGAACATAAATGCAAGGCAAATGAATAAAGAGCTGAGTGCACGGTTGAGGAGACATGACGGCAAAGCATAGTCATACCGTTTGAGTCACGACATACTCTTTACTAACGGTGCGCCAATATGTTTGACAAAAGCTTTCGTCCACATTCGAGGATTTCTTTGGAGTTCTTTTTTATGTGAGAAGAGTAGCAAACGAACATGGCTACCTGGTGTTAAGTAGTCTGCGCTCATAGACATCCACGTACAATCACAAATACGATTGAAATCCTATCTGAGCTCGAACTTAGATACGTTACTACTCCTCAGGATTAAGAAAGTCGCCTCGCATCCAAGTGTAGCCTTCAACCGCACCTCTCCAATCGAATTCCAAGTAATACTTTACGTCGGATTAAGAGGGCAGCGGTGGTACCTCCCCGATCAAACTGTCGTTCTCCCACCTTTAAAATGAATAAACATCGTTTATAATATCCCCTAATAATAATAAAAAAAATCATTAATTTATGACCGTTTAATCTCATTATGAAATTAGATAAATCATCTGAACTAACGTTATGCGGCTCTTTGCCAAACTGTGAAGTAAAAAATATTTTTAAAATGGTTTGTGTTCACGCCACGCTTTATAAACAAGACGATCTGATCATTCAACGGTATCTCATTTTTCATTGGTAATTTTTAACCGTGATTAATTAGCTTCATCGAGATCTTATTCGGGAAAACCTGAAATAAAAGTAAACATAACTTCCAAGAAGAAAAATGATATGAAAAGAAAGTTACAGACTAAAATTCGTAATAACGCGATCCGTAGACGGACAAAAGTTACCGACATAGGTCTCAAATTAGCAGGCTGAAGTGGCAATGGGCTGCAACATCGTTCGAAAGATGGACAACCGATGGGGCAGAAAGGTCCTTGAGTGGTGACCACATCTAGGCAAAAACGGAGCGTCCCTCAACCAGGTAGACCAACCTGACAAGGATACCGGGTACCGTTGTATGCAGAGGACACAACCGGTCTGAGTGGCGTCATCTAGGGGAGGCCTATGCCCAGCAGTGGACGCATAAAGGCTGATGGACACAGTATGATTGTGGCTAATGCTAAAACTAAATAAAAAACTAATTTAGTGTGTACTAGCGACCCGGCCTAGCTTCGTTCGGGTGAGAGATTGTTTACTTACATTATTTTCCTTTCATACATGCATCCAGTCACTACTTGTGGAAAACTGAGAAAATCCGTTTAGTACTTTTGAGTTTATCACGAACAAACGCACCGGGATTTTGTTTTATAATGTTTAGAGATTTTAGTTTCGTTACTTTAACAGTGTTGTCGATATATATACAATGTTTGTTTTAAATATTAAGATTGTGTAAAAGTTATTGATGGTTAAAAACGCGCTAATGTGTCTCTCACGACTTTCCGATGACATAAGCCGACAAGACAACGGTGTTATAAATATGTATTATATTTTGTTTCAATGTTTTCATAACATTCTCACGTAACTTGGGAATGTAATCTGGGAATTAGGTTGGTTTATAAGTTGTTTATACGGAAGTACTTATTAAGATCTTGGTTCTTGGATCTGAACGGTGTTTATATTTCCAGCATGCGGCTCAATTTTTTCAAAATAATATCCGTGTTAAAATCTAGCTGCTAAAAGCTGCTGCTTCCCTGTAATGTACAACAATGTCTATATCTTGACGCAACGCGCTTGCGGCTGTACATACCTGTGTTGTACGTACAAATATGTATGGATTACGGGCAAACACAAGTGCTGTATTAACGTCGGCGCTAGAAGACTGCAAGCGGAAACAACGTCTGTGTACTCGTAGATTTTATTCCAATAGTCTAGAATATCATATCTTTTTTTATTTTTTCGTTTGCCTTCTTTAAAAGAGTGACCAAACCATTGCGACTAATATGGACTTTGGACAAACCAAATGAGTTTTTACGTCAGCAACCTCGAATGGGTTTGCCATTTTCAAAACGTCACACATTTTCGTGAAGCCGCAATAATTATGTCATCTTGTCATTTTGCGTTCTAATTGCGACCAAGGACAAGCGTGCGGCAACTAAATGTTTTCTAACGAGCGTCTGTTATTTGCATATTTTTAACATAATCTGTCCGCGGCTATGTTTCCGATCACTTCCGCTTTTTTTTATAAAGTTTGCCAGTAGCCATTATTTTGTTAATCTATCACTTTGGGCGGGAAATTTAAGCTTAATGGCCCGCTATAAAATGTGTAACATACGTAATTTACAAAAAAAAAGGTATTTACTATCTCTGATTTTTTTGGTCTGCTAAACTTATTTGGATAGTACTTTGATGCAATTTTGAATTATTATTATTAATAATAATAATAACAGAATTACCGTAAATATTAGTATTTTCATTTACTTTTTATTTCATGCAAAAATAGAAAACCAGTTTTTTTTGTTTATTTTCAGTTACAAATGAAGTAGGTACTTCGAAAAAAAATTGTCGATGGTAAATTATTTCTTTCTAAGATCTAATGCTATCGGAGTTAGGTTAGATTTGGGTCATCATATCTACGATGACTTAGACAAGTTTTTGGGTTAAGGTTATATCATAGGCTTTGTCTACTTGTAAGTAAAAATGTACTCCTAAATATTTACACGAGACAAAACGTCGTAAAACACTCCTCTGTGTGCGCTAATTTGATTATGTGACGGTGATATGGATTGGTTTGGTTTATTACGTGTATGTGATGCGTTTGTTTTGGAGAAACACAGCAGCCATATAAGAACATTTGTAGGTTGCTAATATTTGTTCGTAAACATTTAATTCTACAACACTTACATATTTTAAAACGTATTCTAAGAAATAAATTTTATATTACCTATTACTCAAAAAATTCCTTTAAGTGTTATAAAATTTTCTGATTTTTCCAGATCTAACAGCAACAATTCTCGCATTTTCAAACCCGTAATTTTCAAATTGACCTAATATATTTATCACCGCCCTCATAATCTATTGTAGAGCATTACGTATGTTCTGGTTGGAGAGGTGCAGTTGCCGGCTGCACTTTGAAGCGAGACGACCATCTTAGTCCTCCGGAGTAGCAACGCATCTACGTTCGAGCGCAGATAGGATTTTGGTCGTATTTGTGGTCGTACGTTTATGTCTATGGGCTGCGATTACTTCACATCAGGTGGTTCGCATGCTCGTTTTGCTACTCTTCTCATACAAAAAAAGTGTGTACAAATCGCGAGCGTTGTACGCCATACATAATACAAGTGTTGTACGCCGCAGGAAAAGTGTTAAAACGATAGGTTGAATTCTGTTTTAATTTACAATCAGCCAGCGGTACCGTGAAACATTTGTTTTCCGAACACCTGATCGGCGGCCATGTTGCCGATGCGCGGGAACAATGGCGTTTCCGCCTTGACAATAGCTCGTTGCATGCTTTGTGTACAACGAATCGTTGATTTGCATTACACTGTTGGTATCGACGACAATTTTATTTATATATTGTCTGTTGAGAATAATTCTTTGATACATTTTACTGTGTGGTTGCCGGAGTAGGAACGGATCCGCGTCCGTCTTTAAATAGAACTTCTGTTCTAATTGAGATTAGACGTGGTTGTCGATGGGCTGCAGTGACTACTTAACATCAGGTGGCCTGAACGCCCGTTTCTTACTCTTTCATAATAATAAAAAAAACATGTAAGGGTTTGCGATTGAATTTTATTATTAATTAGCTGTGCCCGCAACTTCGTCAGATGATTGACGTAAATGGATATAACTTCTTTATTTGGTAATCGATTTAAATGAAAAAACACTAAATGTAAAGTGAAGCCCATCACAATATAATCCTGAAAACTGCATTTAATTCGGATAAACCGTTTCTGAGATTAGCGTGCACAAACATACAGAGAAAATGAAAAACACATTGTTTTGTGTTCTGTTGCGTATATAAGGCATTTCATTATGAATATTTAAATGTATTTGCCATGTACAGAGAGCGATCAGTTTTATTATATGTATAGATAATATATTAAGATATAGTAATGCTTATTTCATTACTGGAATATCTATGACTATTCCCACGATATCTGTGTAACTAATTAGGTACCTACAAGTGCATTGTATTGTAATATTGAATACGTTATTATATATTATGTAATTGATTACCCTCAGTGAACCTGATAATTTATGCTACTACATTAATACTTACTATTGATTATGTAACTAGCGACCCAACCCGGCTTGGTACAGATGCAGTACCATCACATTACAAATCTTTAATTTCTCGGCTTTTCTCTGCTATAACATGCATATATTACACTTATAAACCTTCCTCTTGAATCACTGTCTATTGGTGAAAACCGCATTAAAATCCGTTGCGTAGTTTAAAAAATCTAAGCGTACAGACATCGGAAAGTATCTTTGTTTACTATGTAGAGATATTATACTAATTGTGGCCCGCGGTATCACCCATATTTAAATCCTCTCCCAACTGCGCCACATCCCGCTCGCATCAGTGTCTTCAGTCTCGCGTATTTAAACAAACAGTTTTATTTTAAAACATAATCATAGTTCAGCCATTTTGTACAAAATATCTATATATTATATACAAAAATGTTCTTCGTTTAGCCCTCTTTCAATTGGTAAAAACTGTATCAAAATCCATTGCCCGGTTTAGAAGTGAGCGGACAAACATACAACTACATTTTTACTATGTACCGGGTACTCACGATTAAACGTCGTTATTGTACGTCGTCGTCGTATCGTATCGTTATACTTATCGCCAAAAAAAGAATGGTGAATCCTGAGGTATTTCTTGAACGCTATGACCTTTCAAAGCTAATATGGCGACTCTTATGGTGTTGCAAATGGCGGCGGTGACCATATAGCGGCCCGTCTGGCTTATCATTATGCTAATCTACAAAAAAACTTTAGAGATTAAAAAGAAGAAATCACGTAAATAAATTTAAAATTGTATTATTTGTAAAATATTAATTTGTATAGATCATGACGTCACACGTTTTCTCCGGTCATTAAAGTACAATATAAAATGCGTGTAACCAGGCATTAAAATTGAGCACATTAAAATATTCAAACGCTGCCAATTTAAAAAGCACTTATTACGATACTTGCAGTTTTACAAGCGAGTAATTTTATATCGGTCGCTTAGCATTGCATTATTCAAGACTGGTAACATCGAAGGTCGAGATCTTGCATTGGAACAAAGATTGTTTGTATTCAAATAGATGCTTTGGTAAAGAAAAAACCGGCCGTTTTGGCGGGTAGTTTTTTTTTTACATTCGGGTATTATGAAAACTGTCACAACATTTAGATGTGTCAATATATTTCTACGTGATCGTCATAATTATCAGCTGAATACTGTCCTAGTGCTGGCTTCGAGTTCCATCTCAGAATGACTCATTTTTGTCTCTAAATATTATAGTAGGATTCATTTTTGTCTCTAAATATTATAAAACAAAGTCCCCCGTCGCGTTAACTCACAAAGTACTGGACGGATTTTCTAACAGTATTCAACAACAAGTAGAGTGATTCCTAAGGAAGGTTTTGGTGCAGAATAAGCTACGTTTTTTTTTGTAAATTGGGTGAGAAATAAAATAGTTAAATTCAATATTACTATATTCAGTTATCGGTCTAAATAGATGTTTCTAATAGTTACTTTTTGCAACTATTACTTACTGGATGCATGTTTAAAAGTAAATATAATATAAAGTAAGTATAAACAAAGTCGCCTCACGCCGTCTTCGCACAGTATTTCAAACTACACAACAGATTTTAATGCGGTTTTCATCGATAAAAAAAGTTATTCTAGAGGAAGGTCTCAGCGTGTAATATATGCATTTTGTTGCAGAGAAATGCCGAGAAACTCAAAGATTTGTAATATTGCAAATTCCGTGCGAAGTCGGGATGGGTCTTTAGTACTTTTTTATATTTTGTACCTAAGGCTTTGATATAATTATTTTTTATTTATATGTCCTACAAGCGACCCCGCTGATGTATGCCTGGCCGGGGCCCGAAGCCGGAACCTTCAGCTCGTCAGACCGGTATAGTAACCGATACGCCACGCTAAACATTGTCGTTATTACGATAGTTGCGAATTTATTTACACATTTCTGCCATGATCTTGATAATGTGCAATAAAATATAAATAACGTTTTATACAATAATAATTGTGTTCAAATTTTTTTTATTATGTTAGAGTAAGAAACGGGCATGCAGGCCACCTGATGTTAAGTGGTCACTGCAGCCCATGGACAACCGCGTCCAATCTCAAATAGAACAGAATTTCTATTTAAGGGCGGACGCGGATGCGTTCCTACTCTTGAGGACTAAGATCATAATGTGTATCCGGCAACCACACCTCCCAACCGAAACACAATACGTGAAGAACGTGGCGGTGGTGCCGACCCGGGCGAGCTCTATCGGCTCTACCACCTTTATTGTTATATCTATCGTTATTGTCAAAAGTTTATTGTTTATTATTAAGTAGTTGTCCCCGCGACGTCGTCCGGTGATGATTGACATAAATTGAGATACCTTCTTCATTTCTTAACCGATTTAAATGAAAATAACACTAAATATTAAGTGAAACCCATCACTATATAATCCTGAACTGCATTCGAATCGGACAAGCCGTTTCTGAGCTTAACGTACACAAACATACAGACAAATAGACAAAATGAAAAAAAAATGGGTTCTCTTGCGTATATAAAGGCACCCCATTATAAATTTTTAAATATATTTGCCATGTACAAGTACAGACAGCGAGCAGTTTCAGTTTTATTATATGTATAGAAGAAGAGTAAATATATAACGAATACCTACTCACGTTTAACGTTTTTTAATTGCCGATATTTTGAACCAGTTGCCTGGCTCGTGATCACGGCGAAACAGTAACGTAAATCTGCGATGTTAGTTTATAATCGTATATAACATTTTCATGTTGAACTACCAGCATGTCGAAGGAAAGTAAACGCCGATGTTAGTTGTTTGCTCGCGTTGCATCTGAATAGTTTGCTTATGTAAAGCGAGTAAGTTTACTAACAGTTTGAACTCTAAAACAAACATTTGTTTAGAAGTAAGACAACATATTTTCATTTTAAATTAGAACTAAGTACGTACTTGTCTAGGCAAAGTAAAAGGCTTTGTCTTCACCTGTTTGCTTGCGTCGTATCTGCATAGCTTATGGTAAATGTTAGATCTAGTTTAGTATATAACTAACCGTCCATTCATTAATAGAATATAGTACCCATCTGCACAGTTTGCTTATATTGAGCAAGTTTAAATGACATATTACATCTGGTTCAGCTCACTGTAAAACGGGTCGTATTTAAGTTTACTGACAGTTTTGAACTGTAAAACAACATTTGGTAGGAAGTATGAAATTAGATTTGCATTTTAAAATAGCTAAGTATATACATCGTGAATGAAGTTTGCATAGTCGTGAGTTCTGCGCTCGTATCTGCATAATCTGCTTACTTTGTGCTTACGAGGCATGTAAGATATATTTAACACCTTGCGACGTACATATATAAGAGCGGGTCAGTGTTGCCGGAGGCGCACTAAACTGGAGCTTATTTGTCTAGATTGAAGATGCGCCGATAATTTACTGAAATATTGTATTTCGTAGCATCTGTGTAATTTCCGTCTCTAGTCTTGTGACGACGTGACCACAGCACTTTTGTTCGACCGTAATCCATACAAATTTGTACATACAACACAGGTGTGTATAAGCCGCAAGCGCGTTGCGCCGCGCATTACACAGCATTGTTGTAACCTGTAAGGAAAGTGTTAAGTTATAACATAATACACACTTATGTGTTTACTAGCAGTTTATAATTGTGAAATGCGCATTTGGAAAGACTTGCTAGACTTTGTTGTTAATTAACAATAAATAATAGTGCTAATTATGACTAGAATTGATGCGTCTTTCAATTTTAGTCCTTGATTTCACACTAGTGAATTTTATAAAAATGATATTTGTAAATTAATTTTATTTCATAAGTACAATATCAGTATTTCGTCTGCTTACATTAAGCATTAAATCACCATACAGCATAGTATAAAGTGGTCATTTCTATCCATGTCGAATTATAGTTTTCCCAACTTTAAACATCGTAGATCATTGCTACTCTTAAGGACTATCCCTTTCATCAAAATCAAAAAAATGATTTACATTACAAATAAGTATAGCGGTGGTACCTCCCAGCTCGAACCACACATATACTACCTAACTCAATTTCTATATGATACGGAATATTCTTTTTCACTCTATTTTTATTTTTTGGCAATTCCATTAGCAAGCCTTACAAATTTTATTTTTCGTTTTTTTGGAAGTAAATGCGCCAAGTCTATCTGTTTTCACGTCACGATTTGTATCAAAAGTCACAGTACCACTTCCCTTGAGCACTTTCGAGATAAATAAAAAAACAACTCACCCCTTGAATTCTTTAAGGAAATTTAAATTCGGATCAATCTCATTACAACTGACGACAGTTTGGGAACTTGGCGCAACTTTTTCTTGTTTTTTCATACTTTCACCTCTCGAGGGAAACGAGATTTAGGGATAAATGATGAGATCACCTTATCTTGTCCTGTTTATAGCTCGTAAGACAGAGTACTTCGCGAAGTATAATTAAAAGTTAGGAAACTCGGTACAAAAGGTAAATAACATTTAAAGATAACAGTTTTCTATCAGAAAGCTTCCCTGTTTTGTTGCTAGGTAGAATGTATACAGTTTTTTAACTCGTTACAGTTTTCATTATAATTGAGAATCGTATTATCAAGGGTGGGAGAACTATAGTTCGCCCGGGGAGGTACCACCGCCGTACTAATAATCTGCCGTAAAGCATTACTTGTGTTACGGTTTGAAAGGAGCGGTTGCCGACTACACTTTTAAGCGAGGTAACCATCTTAGTTATTAGGAGTAGCAACGTATCTACGTTTGAGCTCAGATAGGATTTCAATCGTGTTTGTGGTTGTACGTGGATGTTTATAGATTGCGACTATTTAACATCAGGTGGTTTGCATGCTCTATTACATCCACAACACAAGCATTCGAACGTAAATAAAGCTCCTAATACCATGGCCTACGGGTGTAGAAAGTTTATTATTACACAAAAAAAATAATGAAGCAGGTAAACGACTCAATAAAAAATACTCAATCAAGACAAAGTCGTACAGCTTAACTCAGAACGGTTTTCACGATCGCTAAGCAGGTTTATATTTAAGTATTCTCAGAGAAGATTGGGCCGTTATGGGGCCATGACGAAGGAACAATAGAAAATCAATGAGACGTAAGATATTCTATCTCCATCATAATGGACGAGGGATAGAGTTTGGATGAGACAAACAAATCTCTTAATCTACGGCTAGGAATCGAACTTGAAGAAAATGAAATCTGGTTTACTTATTCATTTATGAAAAGATATATATATTTTATCTTATCTTTTATCTTTTATCCTATGCTATAAGAAGCGCGCAGTCTACCTGATCATAACTCATCACTGCTACCTATAACATCATAAAATGGACATCTATAACTATATACATCTTATATATAAAATTCTCATGTCACAATATTAGTTATCGTACTCCTCAGAAACGAAACTTTACCAATTTTCACCAAATTTTATATGCATATTCAGTAGGTATGAGAATTGGCTACTATCTATTTTTCAAACCTCTAAGTGATAAGAGTTGTTCACCCTTAAAATTACTTTCTTTTTTTTATCTTTTTTTTTGTTTTTATTTTTCCATAATGTGTGTAATTTCACCATTTTTCATACCGCTCGGTATGAATTTTTTAAAATTTCCCGCGCTTTTACTGGTGAGTGATACTCATTTACCAGACTATACCTGTCACTTCCCAGTAAACAGCATGGAATAGGGATGAGGCCGAGGCCGGTCTCCTGTTTCTCTCACACAATGAGACTTCCTTCACTCCCCACACAGTTTTCGGCCATCATTATTGTTTATGAATCAAATGTAGTAGTAAAGTTTACAATTATCGTTTTGCTATCTTAGTATAACTCTCATATTAACTTTCATGATTCTTATTTTATTAATAATAACAAAATTATTATTATATTATTCTCTCTTATTCTCCGTGAAGGCAGGGACTGCTTCGAGGCACCTGAATCCTTGCCAAGGGCCAGATATAGGTATAGACTCGTTTAAATAGCAAATAAACTAATATAAAAAAACTAAAACATAATCAAAACAACGACGTGATTAGATGTTTCTATCTGTTACTTACGTAATTTTAGAAGCAAAATAGTCCTCACATGACAAATTCAATTTAAAATTAAATGTGGCGACGAAACTTCAAATGTACTTCAAAATTTAAAGTAAATAGTCGAGAATGTCGCTTTAAAGCAGAGTTTAGAAGACTGCCACCACAAAGATATGAAACTCATTCGCCCGCATTTTTCTCTTTAGCGTTTCATTGACACGACAAACCTATCTTCATAAAACAGTCTTAAAATTCAAAGTAAAAACATTGTTGAAACTACGTGAGTTGTGTCGCATTTTCTATTTTATTTCAATTTCGTAGAAACATTCTTTAGTATTAAAGTAGCTCTTAAAATATATTTTGTAATTATGTGTGTAGAAAAATAAATACATCACTGTAATTTTAAGACATTCCCAGAAATAAAAACTACATGCAAATTTATTTACATTTTCATACAATAATAAAAATCTTGAAACTAGTTATAATAAAAGCATAAACTAAACAATCTAAAGGAAGTCCGTGCCAAGAACGCTAGCCGCATTCCCTCGTTGAAGAAGGATCACAATTCTTTGCGCAAGATATGAACCAGTCCTCTTGTCACTCACGACGTCGATTGTTACCAGATTATTTTAACAAGTTTATTACTAGCAACGTTTTGGATAAAAAATGCATATCACATTAAACCCTGACCATGGTGCAATATAATGGGATCACATTTCACATTTTCGTAGAAGTAAAAATTTGTGAACGTTCTCAAAATAAAACGGGAGCTTTTCAAAGCATTCAGGTTGCTAAAATAGGTCGACAAACATAATGAACACGAAAAATGATATCCCGGAGATCACTTTCAACGTTCTATAAAGGCGTTTGAAGAGCGAATGAAGTTGCTATTTTAAATTTAAGAGAAGCCAACGTTAGCAAAGAGGCATAAAAAGTCTCGTTTTCTAAAACTAGTGCTACGATGTGAAGTGAACTGGCGTTCAGCATGTGGAATAAGCATTTTATTAACAAAGAATAAAGAAAACAAATCTTGGGTTGAGTCTGTGTTATAATGCCACAGTGTAAAGGTATTAGGTACTTCCAATGTAATGTTAAGGTGGATCCATGATCCTTAATGTATACTCGCACAGTAATATATACTCCAAATATAATCTTAAGATGGTACCATGTTCCTATTTCACACAATTTGATTTGCTTTCAAAAGTAGAATCGCATTCAGCTGGTAGATTTTACATTTTGTAAACATTACATTTTGTTGTTTATTCCTATAAATTGAAGATTTCTTAACTTATGTACAGTCAAAAAGGTGGGAGATCTATAGTTCGACCGGGGAGGTACCACCGCCGCCTTCATAGTCCACTGTAAAGCATTATTTGTTTTGTCGGTTGGAGAGGCGCGATTGCTGGCTCCACTTAGAAGCGAGGCGACCATCTTGATTCTCAGGAGTAGCAACGCATTTGCGTTCGAGTTCAGATAGGATTTCGTGTTTATGGTTGTACCTGGATGTCTATGGGCTGCGACTACTTAACATCAGTCGGTCTGATGCTCGTTTGCTACTCTTCTCACATAAAAAACAGTATTTGTAAATAGTATTACAATTAAACATCACATTTTGTGGTACATTCCCATGTATTGAAGATTTACCGTGTAATATTACTGTGTACAGTCTCAGAGTACTTTTTAAAATGTATTCACCTCAGTTGAGCTGCTCGTTTTGTTTACTAAATTCTTTCAGACTGATACCAGTCGGTTCTTTGTCTACAGTTTTATTCAGAAGTTGTTCGGCCATTCTGTTATTTCCTATTATGATAATGTAAACTTCATGCATTAGCTAAAGGTCATTGTGGCAACTGCAAGCTGGCTTGAATGGACTTCCATTTGGTTTATTAAACTTAAATACGTTTCGTAGGGCTTTTTGTGTATCTTTTCTAGCTTTCAAGCATTTATTGTTCAGTAACCGTTTACTTTTTCATTTTGGAATTTAAATTGAAATGTTTTATTCAATTTATGGTATTTACATGCACTTATTGGATGTCAAACCTACATTATAAAATCAGTTTTGAGGCCTTTCAGGTGAGGTTGTGAGAAAATAACTGGGGTACAAAAGAACTTGACACTTCCTTTAAACAATGTTATAGATAAAATACTTATTACATAGTATAACATCTTATTTCTTCTTTTTCATTTCGTTCTAAGTAAAGCTTTTTAATTCTAAGGATATAAGTATTCAAGATAGTTGAGTAACATAATTAAAGTTTACGTCTGTTTTGACTATAAAACTATGTAAATATTTGTTTGTGCATTTTCATTGTCTTCTTGAATGTACAAAAACTGTACAAAATTTAACTAATTAAACCACTTTTTGTAAATTAAAAACATCTTATTTACATATATACGATGATATAACCTGAATACATACATCAGTTTCGATTGGAGGCGTTGATTTTTCTAATCAAATATTCATTCTTATTAATACAACTCAATATTGATGAGACTTTTGGGACCCAAAGTAGTTCCTTGGCGAATGCCCACAATTTCATTTCATGCGATTTCATGCGTCCTGCATAACAGATTTCTTTTGTAGTACATTTCTAGTACATTTGGCACGAATCCCGTTCCAATTTCTTCTTGTAAGTTAAAATCTCTGTGATGTTTTTCGTTTGGTTTTCACCATTAATATAATATTTGCAACAAACTTTGACTTTACCCGTGATATACTTGGCGAAAGGTGGGAGAACTATATTTCGACCCGGTAGGTACCACCGCTGCTGTCATAATCCGTCGTAAATCATTACTTGTGTTTTGGTTGAAGAGGTGCCGTTGCTGTTACACTTAGAAGCGAGGCGCCTTCTTAGTATCAGGAGTAGCAACGCATCTACGTTCGAGCTCAGATAGGATTTCAGTCGTACTACAGTTTGTTTACAGTTTTTTTCGTACTATAGTACAGGTTCAGTCATGTCTGTACGTGGATATCTATGGGCTGCGACTACTTAACATCAGGTGGTTTGCATGCTCGTTTGCTATTCTTCTGTTATAAACTGTATAGCAAATGGTGAGTTGAAACATGTTGCCCAAAAAACGATTTTGTTAACTATTATTTTTGGTCAGTATTCAGTTCCAAGATATTATAGTGTGATAAGCATAGCCTATAAAAAGACCGGAGGTAAAAGAAATCTGTGTATAGTATTATAGGTACTTTGTATCAGTAGCTTTTGCGTTAAGAACACAACCAAGTAAACAAGTGCTAATATTTTCCTTTTATGTAAAATACTATTTATAGTACAAAATAAACAAGTAAATATAATATAATATGACGTAAATATGTCTCACTAAGCAGTGATTACGTATTTGTTCCGCTTGGCTTTGAAACCTTTGGCCCGTGGGATCCGCGTGCCAAAAAATTTTCAAACAAATAGTACCACGTTTTATCGACGCTGCCGGTGACAAGAGGCCTGGCTCATATCTTGCGCAGAGAATTGCGATTGCTATCCAGCGCGGGAATGCAGCTAGTGTTCTTGGAACCATGCCGCATGGGCACGGACTCCCTTTAGATCGTTTAGGTTAGGTTTTTATTTTAATTAGTTTTAAAATTTTTATTCATGAATAAAAAACAATAATAACATAAAAATAAAACCAAATCTGAAAGGATTAAAAGAAATCTACAAAATTTTCAAATACTTCTTCGTTGATTTTTTTTATGTGCGTTGATATGTTCTATCGTTGATTTATATTCCACGTATTAATTTCGCAGATTTTGATATATACCTTTTTGTTTCTTAGGAAAATTGTTTTAATTAGAGCCCAAAGTACACTTTGGGAAGACGGATCCCAGCATTTTTTTACCACAATTTTCATCGAGAATATGTAATATAACATAATAGAGATACAAATGATGGACGAATGTGTCCTAAAGAATGGCATAATTGGACTCTCTTGTAATTTTATATTCGTTTACATTTTACGTACAAACGAGCCCAATTACTGGTAAATTCTTACGGAGAATATCACGCAATTTTATGAAATATCGGAATTCTTTTGAATTCTCTCAAAAAGGACAAGGATCAGCCTTCGATATGTACTCAACTTCAGTAATGAATACATTTGTTCATTTCAATTGAATAATAATGTTCATTTCATTGACAATTTGGATTACTTAAATTGTAATGGACATAAAAGTGATGTAGGAACATTTATTATTTTACTTAATCAAAAGGTAAATAATCTTTTTCGTAATTTTACCTTTACTTCACTTATTACTCTTTACTTTACTGTAAGATATATGTATATTTATTTAAAAAAGGAGTTTTTTGGAACGCTTATTTTCTAATTAAATTAAAGGAAGGCACAATAAGAACTTATTCTGGAAGTAAGTGTATTGTAAAATTAAATAATTTCAGTGATTACAATGTTTTATTAAGTGGGCTTATACCAGGTAGAGAGATTTCAAAATGTTAAAACGTGGGTCCTGTGTTTGAGTACAAATTTATTTTGTTTATGACATCCAAAAACAGAGGCAATTGTACCGTGGGCCCATAAAGTTTGCTTTTTATATAATGATATTTACAACGTTGCACTAAATATAAACACTATGAAACTAACAAATAATAATTATTCAATTTATTTATTTATTTTTGTCAACAAGAAAAGTTGTAACGTATCACCACTTAAATTAATTGTCATAAAAAAATCAAAAATAAAAGGCAAATGATTTTTTTTAGTCAATCTCATACTTTATACATTAAAATTATTAAATAAATATGTTAAAAAGTTAAAGAATAATAAAAAATAAAAGATAGGCGATGGTACATGTAATGTCTTGGTAAATGGAAAATTGTAAGCACAGAATATTATAATACATATTCTTACTTTTTTACACGATTTGTTTGTCGTACAGCTTATACCCGTGTACCCCAGATGTATGAAATAGTATCGTTAGAATTCATTATACTCCACTCAAAAGGAAACCATATCAATACCCACTGCAGGATGTTTCCTACGAAACCAATAGGGGAAATTCAATAAACATAAAATAAAATGTAATAAAACCCCGTATCAGTCACGAGCAGGCGACTGGAGGGTTGGCTCCAATATTTACGAGATAGGTAAAGAGGCTCAATACTTATAAATGACGATAGTTACTCGTACGATGTTTGGAGTTATTTGATATTTCATTTGGAGGTAGAAATGTTTTGATGAAAACTTTTTTATGGTAAAAGAATAGTAATAGAACACGTAGAACGTCAGCTGAGTCACAAACAGATGACTGAGCGTTGGCTCCAATATTTACAAGATAGGTAACGAGGTTCAATACTTATAGATCACGAGAGTTACTCGTACGATGTTTGGAGTTATTTGATATTTCATTTGGAGGTAGAAATGTTTTGATGGTTTTTTTATGGTAAAAGTGTAGTAATCAAGTGTGTAGACAAGCTATTAAGTATATACTACATCTAGACTGAAACAAAGTAAAAATCCTATTTAATCGTACTTGGATGCATTAGTATTCGTCAGGATTAAGTTAGATGCCTTACGAGTATAGCCGGAAATTACACAAATTCAACTGAAATACAAGAACTGATTCTTAAAGCATTATAAGAGACGCGGTGGTGCCATATGGAAGGTACCCTCTGAGAACTATACAAAGAACTCTCAAGTACGTAGAGTAACACTGTACTTAATCTGTATAAATATAAGAGTAAGGTGACTGATAGACCCATAGACAAGATCTGAGCGAAGATCGTTAATCCTAAAGATCTGTTATTTGGCATATAGATACTTTATATAGCGTGAATGGTCATTAAGGTAAGAATCTTCAAAATCAGTATTCAGTATCAGTCGAGCATGCAATTTTACATAGATTTTTGCTGGAGCAAATCATAGGAAACTAGGTTCTTCATAAACCTTACATTACTATTATGAAATAATATATTTGATACAGACACCCAATTCCATAAACACATAAATAGTCTTGTAGCAATATTAAACAACCGTTACTTATAGCCTTAACATTTTAACTGTCAAATACTAAACCGAGGAGAGACGTTACAAGTTTTTGGCAAGCAATTTTTGGCGCCGAAACTGCATTTCTCCACGCTTACTGCGTCCAAACATAATAATATATTTTCAGTGAACACAATCGGGAATTTGAATACCACTGACTTACGATTGCACAACGCGTTTCAATTGGGAATTGGTTTCAGTAATTTATACATTAAAATACTGCAACCAATTCCAAATTCTTCGATTATTTATCAGTGGTTATATCTGGAATTATATATTTCGGTATGGATTTTTCTCGACTGAAACACATTTCTTGGTCATATATTAAACGTTTTTAAAGCAGTTTATCTAATTATGTTACCAATGGTAATACTATAACATGACCTACAGTTATATTATAGGGGTGTAAGGGGTCCCACCAACCTTCGGGACCCAAGTCAACCTCACCTGCTAGCGGTACGGGGTGTACCGCTGATCAACGGACGAGGCTCTGTCGCAGGCTTTCTTCTTTCCTTTGGGAATATGGGAGAATGGGCAGCAGCGTTCTCTCAAGCTGTCGAAGATCCGACATCACACTGCGGTCACCAACCCGCTTGCCCAGCGTGGTGACTATGGGCATTTCCCCCCATGAGATGAGGCACAAAAAGAAACGGCCCTCAGTTCCCGGTGGCCCTGCTATTCCCGATTACGGCAGCGGTCGTGGTAACGGCGGGGCGGAGGGTGCGAAGAATCCCCGGGCGACGGTAGGCTGCCAATACCGACGACTCTATTTGGCATGTTATAATGGACGCACGCTGAGACTCGACCACCACCTCGCCGAGCTGGAAGTGGAGTTAGGTCATATTAACTGGCACGTTTTGGGGTTATCAGAAGTCCGAAGAGAGGGCGAGGACACGATAACCCTAGAGTCCGGTCACTTGCTCTACTTCCGGCAAGGCGATCAGAGTTCCCAGGGCGGCATCGGTTTCCTTGTCAATAAAGCCCTCAGTGGCAACGTTGTGGAAGTCAGTAGTGTGTCGACAAGGGTAGCGTACCTAGTACTAAAGCTGACCGACAGATATTCCCTGAAGGTCGTACAGGTATACGCGCCGACCTCGGCACACTCTGACGACGAGGTGGAGGCCATGTATGAAGATATAACTAGAGCCATTCATGGCACCACCGCGGCTCACTACAACGTTGTCATGGGGGACTTCAACGCTAAGGTGGGAGTACAAGAACGCGACGAATCCCGTATCGGACCACATGGATTGGGGCGCAGGAATCACAGGGGGCAAATGCTGGTCAACTTCCTCGAGATGCAGAGACTCTTCTTGATGAACTCGTTCTTCAAGAAGAAGTCCCATAGGAGGTGGACCTGGCAGAGCCCCGACGCTGTGACGCGGAACGAGATAGACTTCATCATAGCGGATAAGAGGCAGATATTCAGAGATGTCTCCGTCCTTAACCGGTTCAGTACCGGCAGCGACCACAGGTTGGTACGAGGCACTCTGAATATCGACTTCAAAGCCGAAAGGCTTCGCTTGGTGAAGTCTACTCTCCGACCGACGCAACTCCAAATAGACCATGGGTCCGAAGAGTTCCAGCGGGAACTCCAGAACCGATTTGCTTCGCTGGAAACCACCGACAGCATTGACAAGGAAACAGACGATGTGGTGAAGGCTCTATGCCAATTGGGAAGCAAACATTTTCCGCTTGCTCGGAGGTACAGGAAGTCCAAGCTTTCCGCCGAAACCTTGAATCTCATGCGGCTGAGACGTGAAATGCCGCCTGACCAAGCTTCGTCAGTGGAATCCAAAACCCTCTCCAGACGGATAAGAAACCTTACACGGAAGGACCTCCGCTGCTCAAATACGGAAGTTATCAAAGCCGCTATTGAGCAGAACAGGGGGTCCAAGGTGTTCTCAAAACCGCTGGGGAGAAGGCATCTGACGAAGCTGAAAAAGGCAGACGGCAGAATCATTGCGTCTCGCCATGGTATTCTGCCGGATGTGGAGAGGTTCTATGGGGACCTGTACTCTCCGAGGGCGGAGCTTGCGGTTCAAAGTGTCGACGATCCTCGAGCCCCTCTCACGCGCCATTTCACCGAGGACATCCCGGACGTCGACGTCGGCGAGGTTAGTGCGGTTCTTAAGCAGCTTAAAAACGGTAGAGCCCCTGGTGATTCTCAAGGCTCAAGGCAAACCCTTGCTTACAGCTTTGGCGAGGTTTTTTAATGCTATCATCCACCGGGGTATCGCACCGGAGGCGTTGTCCAGTAGTGCAATGGTCTTGTTCTTCAAGAACTGTTTTTCATATAATTGCATTGTCATCGGTCCTTGATACATTTGCAAAGTTCCAAATTAATCAGACATCTGAAAATTGGTGAAAATTAAGCTCAAAGAATCCGTTACATACATATGTACATACAAGCCAAGCTAATAAAAGCGTGTTAAAAAGGAAATTGGTTAACATTATTGTTTCATTTTTGTTATATTTTTCAGCCGTAATACGTTTTAAGTTTTATTTTTGTCTGTTAAGCTATAGTGTTATAGCTAGGACAATGTAAGCTCTTTTCTTCGGGATAATCAGGTAGAATACAGTACATGTTACTGAAAATGCACAAACATGACAAATGTTTCTTAAACAGATACAGGTTCAGGTAAATAAAGACACAGATACGAGCAAGTACACGTGGAATTCATATAATTGAGGTTCTAAGACTACGTATGCTGTTGTGATGAATTATAACATTTCCTTGAAGTTCTTGCCATCTATCGATAAACCTTAAATTTGTTCCGTAGTTACAATTTGTTAAGAGCTCGCTATACTTTCATGATAATAATATAAATATTAGGTAGATGGCGCTACTAATACAATACTTGTGGTAAAACTATACATTCCACGCCATCTCTCGATCCATGCACGAATCATATAGTCATGTTATGGACTTATTAGCATGTCATTGTAGTAAGCCTAAATGTGGTCAGTAGGTGTCGCAACCAAGGTTATTTAACGATATTGCTACACAAATATTATGTAAATGGATTCCTAAGATTACGTATAATGCATGTCCTGGAACGTAGCTCCAAGGACTATTACAGTTTGGAAGTGTGGGGTAGCTACGGTAAAAAACCAAACCCAACGTATGCTAGTTGAACACGCATTTTAATTTTGAAAAACCTCCCGTCGTGTGTGTCCTTGCCCAACTGTGTCCATTATAGTAGCGACGTTTTCTCCCTGGAATTCTAAGGAGATATGCTTTGTTATAAAATCCCCGTAATTGCGTGTCGCGTCCGTTTTCCTTAGTCGGGACTCTATATATATATATTTTTTTACGTGAGAAAAGTAGCAAATGAGCATGCAAATCACCTGTTGTTAATTAGTCGCAGTCCTAGACATCCACGTACAACCACAAACACGACTATATCCTATCTGATCTCGAACGTAAATACGTTGCTATTCCTGAGGACTAAGATGGTTGCCTCGATTCAAAGTGTAGCCGGCAACCGCACCTCTTCAACCGAAACGCAAGTAATGCTTTACG